>JZKD02S1067096.1:206859-218267 GCA_000966675.3 Picea glauca
CCAATACGATGTCTCTTCGCACTTCGAAACTCAGTGCTACCAGAACGTCGAGTCTTTTGACTCTACAAACCTCGAAGCTTGAAACAACGAAACGCCGAACCCCAACAGGGCTAGCAAATGGCAAGTTTCCCTCCAAAGGGATATCAATGGCTGTGAGCCTCCCTTGATTCAACAGTATGGATCCTTATGGGGTTTTGGTATTCGAGAGTTCAAAATGCAATGATTCCAAGACTCTTTGTCATTCAAATCTCCGAATTCTGTTATGGCAATTCGTGTAAGATATTGACAACTCTTAAGAGTGTGGATCCAACGATCCATGGGATTTCGGGACTTTTCCCTGAACTCTGACCACTAACCACACGTCTCCTTTGATGGATGGTATAGATTCCTTCAGGACTTCTCTTTTCTATTACCAATCACATCGGGAGTTTGGGTATCGAGATTTCACGATTTGCGAAGGCAAGGTTTCTTGCCCTTTGGTTTCTCGGATGCCGAAACGCCGAAACGTCGATCGGAAGCCACGTGTCCCTTCGATGGACAGTGACGACCTTCAACCAAGATCAATAGTCGGGATATTTTTGGGATGATCAACGATCACGATCAAATCCCAGATTTCCTTAATCTCATTCACACCTCACTCCATTTCGGGGTTTCGGTGATCGGGATTTCACGACTCATGAAGACAAGGGTTCTTGCCCTTTGGTTTCCCGGGTGCCGAAACACTGAAGCGCTTACCAACAACCATGTGTACTCTATAGATGGACGGTCCAGGTACTTCCATGGACCATGGGGATCTATGGTCCCGATTTCTTCATCTCTTGCAAGGGTAAAAAGGGTCGTGGCATTAAGGTCTGCATCTCTTCCTCAAATCTAACAGTCATTACAGACCTTGGAACCTTTGAGAGGATCACGTTCGTGCATTGCTTACAAAGGCAGAGAGGGGTCAAGGTACTATCGTCCACATTCCTTCCCCACATATAATGGTTGTTACCGACCTTGGATCCTCTGAAAGAATCTCGCGACACGCGGCCTCCCTTAATTGGATGGACCAAATCTATTTTGGGATTTCCACCATGGAGTGTCCCGATCTCGTCATCAGGACTCTTGAATTCTCGAAATCTGAAACCCTGATATCAACTCTTATTTCAGGACTTTCGCCCCTGTTCACAAGGGCTTAACCCTCATGTATCTCCTGACAGATCCATCGACTGTCAGGTTTTCTAACTAAGATCTGATGGTTCATATCGTCCCATGCTGTGCACTCTCCCACTGCTCCCTGGATGTGGAAAAACCAACGGTCTAGATACTCTCACGGACCTTGGGGATCTACGGTCCCAATTTCTTCGCTACTCACGAAGATAAAGGAAAAAGGGGTAAGGCATGTAACGTCCTCATTTCTTCCTCCAACCTAACGGTCGTGAATGACCGCAGATCTTCCAACGGGATCTCGTCCGTCGATCAAAACCTGTCCCTACGTTTCTATTTCAGGATTTCAAGAGGATCATTCTTCCTCATATAGGGTTACTAAGACTTGCACCTTCAAATCCTTTTCTAGGTTCTTGGTAAGCTCTCCAAGAAGGGTATCTCTATAGGGAGGTCTATTCTGGGTATTCACGGGGACGAATAAGGACATAGATCTCCTAAAAGCAGACTTAAGGTCCAAATTAATACAATATGCGTATATATATATACAAATCTATCTATAACATAAGCCATACGTGGTTCTTCCAGTAAAATCATGCAACCACCATTTTTGATCAAAACACTACACAGCCAGTCTTATACTCAAACCATTCACAAACTGCACAGACTATGAGCATACATGTCAGCATATAAATTTCAAGATGCAAGATGTAAACACTTAGAAATAACACCGGATGTGACTGCAACTGCTGAGAGGGGTGCTCGTTTCCACCCAACCATAGGCTCAACGACTCCCGATGGATTTACCACTAGCCACCCCCGAGTTGAGACCACGATGCTGCAAGACTGCGTCTCTGTTTGCCAGTGACTGAGAACGAAGGTTACTCTCCTTCTTCTCTACTATCACTCACTCTGTATTTTTCTAGAGTTCTCTTCCTCTTTCCCTCGTGTCTGCTCTTGATCGCCCACACTTCCTTCCTTTTCTCTATTCGGCGAGGTTTCATGTGGCACGATTTTCCTCGTAGTGGTAAGGTCTGAGGACTCTACGGATGGGCGGTTCACCCCCATCCCTACTCATGAGGATCCCTTTACCTACCAACCCGACGATTCATTTAATTCAGGGCCAACAAGCCACTCTTGGTTCTTTGGGCCAGTGAAGTCCAAATATGGTATTGGTTTTGGTGGAAGTTAACGCCACCATTCCAGGTGCCTTCCACCACCTTTCTTCAGCCATTGTGGTCTCTTTTTCAGCATATCCCCTCTCAACAGTCTTGCAATATATATTCATAATATTATTCACATTCATCGACCTTTTTCGCAAGGTCCATTCACATCACACATTCACATTTTTGGGTTTGCCACAGCTCTTGGCCAGTATAGTTATTTTTACAAACTAGGGGAAACAGGGTGTTACAGCCGCTGGAGCATTGCTCAGAGGTGTTGTAGTCTTAGGAGTAACATTTGGGGACAGGGAACTCTTGTCGCTAGGACATTTTCCTCTCTCTTTTTACAACTCATTTGTACCGAGTACCATCTCTAAGTAGTCAAAAGTGTAGGTAGGATTTCCTAGGTTATTTTTTTCTTCTCCTAGAACAATGTGGATAAATGAATTTATAAAACCCACTGTTAACATGTGTTCCAAAAATATTCTGTTAGGGTCAAACCCTCTAATATTTTCAACATACTTGAGATTCAAGTTGTGGAATTGGTTTGCAAATTCATCAATTTTGTTCATACTCATGAATACAAAATCCCCAATCTTCCAAGGAAAAGATATGAATTTATTTTTTTGTTTTTCATGGAAAAAGTGTAGCCATAAATTATATTTCCTTGCAACTTCTGTAACAAACATTCTGTCTAATATATGGCATGGAAGAAAGGAAGGATTTTCCTTGGAACCGAAAATCTTGATGACATTATAATTCTCTATTTGCTCCAAAGTCCCCTTTCTATCCAAGAATTTACTAGCTTGAGCAGATATTCTTGGGGTATCTCTTCCAAATAACAACTCTTTAAGAACCAAGACAAAGTCGTTGAAAAATTCATAAAAATGTAGGGAAGCTTTGTGCCTCCATAATGCTTGGTACCAAAAGGTTACAAGGTCAAATTCACAATTCACCTTCTTGCATATAGATAACTTAGGAAATTGACAACAATGTGCTATCGTGAAAATCAAATAAGAAGGCATAAAGAATTTATTATCCTTTTTATATTGAGACAATTGGGAAGAGATTTCAATGGAAATAAAATCCCCCCAATAAAAAATGGCCCGCTCCTTGACAGTAAAGTATAACATGTAAATAATCATATGAGAAATGCTGACAATATTTTCTTGGCCCATAACTCTAGTAAATAACCAGGAATTTTGTCGAAATGGGTTTTTGAACAAGATGACCTGTAATTTGGGAATATATTCAAGGATAACCATGATATTCTCCAAGAATTTAGGTAAGATATCCAGGCTGTTGTCATGTTTTTTCAAGAAGTCCCTGCAATTTTCACCTTTAAATGTGAGTGTTGGCTCTGGGAGTTTCAACATTTTACATAACACCTGAGGTGAGAGAGAGACAAGATGATGGTATTGGAGTTAAATCATTCGCTGGCTTGGTATATAATTCTCAGTTCACCAGGAAACCAATTCCTTACAGTCAAAAACTTCAGGAAAACAACCTGCACGAGAAATTCCAGATGTCCAAATTACTTCCTTCTGAGGAGAAGGGGATGAATAGTAAGAGTATGCTCTAGACCACTGAACTTTCTGGTCCTCTCATCCAAAAATGTTCAAAGTATCTCCACATAACTATTGTCGAGTTGTTGCTGGCATAAATTGATGAGAGTGTTCTTTTGATCCAAATGATATTTGAAATGAGCACTTGAGAGATAATATATAATATTCTGTGAGTCATGCTTTATTGTGGTTTAATAATAAATCTCCTTGAGCCCTTCACCTATTAATGAAAATGTTTACGGGACCTACATGATGATTTATTAATGTTAAACCATACTAAATGTGTATTGGGAAAAGCACGAAGGTGGTGGGGATGGACAAGGGAAAATAGAATTTTGGGACTTTTGTGAACTCAGGAACCCTCCGTTGCAGAAGGTTGAGAAATGGCTAAGTGTTGTAACGCAGTCGGTCAGACTTAATATAGAATATATGAGATACTTAGGAGCTTGGGGATTCCAATGGTCAAAATATAGATCACTGATATTTTGGGTACAAAATGTATGTCACAGAACATGGGATATGAAAACTTGTGAACCCACCGACTTGGGAGCCCACGACTGCAGAAAAAAACTAAGTATAAAATAATGTGGCGGTCGGTCAGACTCATTATGTGAGAGGGTGGATGGAGATGAGGATCCGCGAGTTCACCAACCCACGAACCCGTTGTTTTGGAATAACGACTAAGTATAAGAACTAGAAAGGGGGAACAAAAGGGAAAAAAAAAAAGGGGAATTAGGGTAAGTATATAAGAGGAAAAATAAATGGACAAAAGAAGTTGGGAAAATAGATAAGGGGAGGGAAATTCCATAAGAGGGAATTGATCTCAACAACTGGCTCCAACTGTGGGATGATAACCCCTGTGGGTTGTCAAGAATCCAGATCCTTTCATGACCAGGTGCTTCCTCCCATTGAGCTATGGAGTCAGAGTATGAATATACAAACTGAAAAATTAAAATTATGTATAATGAGAATGAGAAAGTATCAAGAGAAGAAACTTTTCAAATTTTTCCCATTGACAGACAACATTAGTATTTTACCCTTCATTTCTTGGAGCATATATGAGTTAAAACCCAAGATCTTCTCGATGACATATGGTCCAATCCAGAGTGCTTCAAAATTTGTATGCATGGACAGTTTCTCCTTGGCATTGTTCCAAAGTAGCACCAACTCTCCCTTCTAGAAATTATTTAAAGTTGTTCTTTGATCAAAATATCTTTTGACGCTCTGCTGCCTCTGAGAGTTTTGATTTAGGGCTTTGCTTCGTTCTTCTTCTATCTTCAACAACTGATCGATTCTCCTCTAGATGGGAGAACTATCTTTTGTATCTTCAATATTAACCACAAAAATCAATGCATTGAGCTCGAGACTAATCAAATTTTTCTCTTCATTCCCATAAACCAATATATATGGAGACATCCCTGAGCTATCCTTCGAAGTCATTATTTGAAGTCAATGGTTTTCTTCAGTATATGAACAAGTGTTTTTTTGTGGATTCAACAAGGCCATTACATTGTGAATATTAGTTTGATGATTGACCCATGAGGATTCCATATTCTCCTAAAAAATTCGTAAACTTTGACTCGATGAAAATCAAACCATTTTCTGTGATAAATTTATCCGGGATGCCAAATCTTGACATAATATTGTCTTTGCGGAATTTAATTATCTCTTCAACATCAACCTTATTTAATGCCACCACTTAGGGCCATTTTGTGAAGTAATATGTAGCCATGAGAATATATATGTGCCCCTTGCTAGACTTCATATTAATTGTCCCGACAATGTCAAGTCGCCATTGGGAGAACGATTGTTCTACAATTATGGGTTGCAAAGGCATCACAAATCTCTTCATTTTTCCTGAAAAACTGTTGACATGACAAAAACTTCACTATCATGGAATACAAGTCTCTCAAAATCGATGGCCAATAGAATCCTACTCTTATTATCTTGTGGGTGGTTGCAGTAGGTGCAAAGTGTCCACCACATATTCCCTCATGGAATTATCTTATTAGTTCTTAGGCTTGATTGTCATCAACACATCTCAGTAGTATACCATCATAATTTATTATGAACAATATGTCAGCAATCATCACATATTTACTTTCCTTCATCTTCAGTGTTCTTCGCTCCTTGGGGTTCATGGTGACAGAAAATTTCCCAGACCTTAAGTAGAATATAATATCTATGTACCATTCTAAATAATCTAATGGTTCCTTGACTAAAATTGAAATCATTCCATGAAACGAATCCCCATTTGTGATGAGATTACATAAACCTTTTCCTTTGATAGCTTTTAAAGGTCTAATCTCGATATCATAATCTTGTATCTTTTCACAATAGTTAGCCCATTTTCCTTCTCTCAATTGTTGATTCAAAAGCATCTTCACTAGTGATGAGGGAACATAAGCAATTGTTGGATTACTAAGAGGGGGGGTGAATCAGTAATAGCAAAATTGTAATCCTTTTTATCCAAATAAACCAAGTGTTATATCAATGTAATATTATTATCCAATAATGAGCAATAAGAAATGAACAATCACACACATACATAGTACACTAGTATTTTATGTGGAAACCCAAATTGGGAGAAAACCACATAATGCTTTTTATTATATGTCTTGAAGAATTACATTCATTGGAAGCACCAACTTCCTTTTCTTTCTAGCTACAACTAGAAGGAGGCTCCAACCCCCTAGTTTCTCAGGCTACAACTTGAGGGAAGCTCCAACTCCCTAGTTCTCTGGCTACAACCAGAAGGAGGCTACAACCCTCTATGTTCTCCGGCTACAACTAGAAGGTGGATACAACCACCTATCCTTGCCCCGCCTACCACCCCAATGTAGAATGATGGAACCACTGTCAACCTATCACTATGAGATATACTGCTATACAATTGTATCAACCTGTACCACTGACCTGTATCTAATTTGTACAACTTCCCTGTAATCAATCAAAACCTGAACTAAACATGTATCTACAAATATACAACATGTACATGACCTATAGTGATGCAACCTACATATGTACGCACATTATCTGTTATGCATCCCACATATGTACACGCCCTATCTATTATGCAGCTTGCATATGCCTTCTGAAAACTGAGGTTTCCCTTTTCTTGAAAACTTCTTACCTTCTATAACTTCTTTCACATATATCTATAACCTATCACTGTATCCAAACTGTAACTGTATCTTGTGCATGCATCCTCATACATAACATTTATTCAAGGCAAGTATGTCTCTCTCTATTCATAGGTATGTGTAATCATGAACAAGTATAATATCCATCACATGATCTTAGTCACCAAATCCTTTCTGATATTCAACTTCTCAATACATAAACCACTACACAAATACAAAAATACAATCCAAAAATACAATTCTCATAGTTTATAAAGGTAGAATAAAAAGATTATTAATTTAGAATATTAAATTAATAATCTAGAACATTTGATAAATAAATGTAGACTTTTAGAAGATACATTATTATTGTAAAAGACATGACTCTAGAGAAGTGTCATATCTTAGGCTCTAAATTAGGAGATTTGTTTTAAGATGGTTAAGATAGCATTTATTGTAAATGGATACTTGTTTATTTAATAAGTGATCCATATCTTGAGTTTGTTAGGACTTTTAGCCTATATATTGCTCATTGCAAGGGTATTGAGGTGTTGTGATGTAAACTCTTGCAATGTCTCTTATGTAATTTCTTTTCCTATTAATAAAATTGTGTGTCTGAGGACACTTCGACCATTAATACATAACATTTATTCAAGGCAAGTATGTCTCTCTCTATTCATAGGTATGTGTAATCATGAACAAGTATAATATCCATCACATGATCTTAGTCACCAAATCCTTTCTGATATTCAACTTCTCAATACATACACCACTACACAAATAAAAGCTCTCAACCATGTACCATAAAGACCTTAGCCATATGCCAAGAAATACAAGATGTTTCTCAACAAGAAGTATCAATGATAAATATACTGACATTGTATTTCTGTATATCTGACTTATACAAAAGATCCCATGTAGTCACTAATCTCTCTAGGGAGAATTCTCAAATATCCATTGTCATTCCTCATGCATACATAAAAATCCAACTATTCATAGAAATAAGACATACCTTTCGAATCAATGGATGGATTTGATGTATCTGAGCACTTTAGACTTTCCTGGGATCTTGATCTCAGAATCTAGAACCTCTGCATCTTCATCTCTTCAAGTTTCCATGGATTTACCAACATGTACGCACCCTAATACACTGCCAACCCGCGTATAACTCAACACGTATGCACCTTGTACACAGACAACTCGCATACACCTCATAAAATAGGGTTTTTCTGTAATTCTGAGAATTGCATCATCAACCCTTCGTGCTACCTCAGACGTTCGCCACTTCATATGTATCCACAAGTATTTACAAGAATATTTACACATGAAAATAGATATACAATATGTACAAGTGTATTTTTTATGAGTGAGCTTTGTCTTTGATTTATATCTTCATGTAGCCTTACACTTTTATTTTAGGGCTTCTTCATTTTAAAATAATTTATTTTTGCAAAGCACTTTGACTCTTGGGGGCTTCTATAAGACTCATGAGGGTTCTCCAGCTTCATATGGTCATAAATCTCTAACTGTGAGGATTTATGTGGCGTTTCGCATACCACCAGAAACAACATGACAAGCACTATACATCTAGGATAGTTTTACTGTCCTTCATCTCATTATTCCTCAAATAAGCATGGGTTCTCTCACTCCCCAAAGTGTCTTCCCATGAAGGCTTTCACCATAAGGGGACCACTTTGGAGTTCATCCATTTTTACTTCTTATCAACCATGAAAAGAGAATAATGATTCATATTTACATCAAACAATATTGGGTCCATTACCCAAACCTTGTTCTACAAGGATTTCTTCAAGGGTTGACATCAATGAAAACCAACCTTAATCAACAATATCCCCCTTTGGCATTGATGGAAACACTTTGATGCAATACTAAAATCATATCACTCTGATGCAATAATGAAACCATATCACTCATGCTCCCCTTGGAACCATGCCTCTCTCCTCTACATATGATAAATCTCTCCCCCTTTGTCATCAATGGAAAATGTATCTTTCAATCTGGGGTTACTCCTCCTGACTGAACTGTCCTCTTATGGTGCTTCCTCATGTAAATCTAAGACATATAAGATAAGCATTCAAAAAGAATTCATTTTGGAGTAGAAATAACTCCAAGTCTCTGGTAAAGATATTCAAAGGATTCCCGTGGAAGTGGTTTTTTGAAGATGTCTACCAGTTGTTCTTTTGTGCCCACATATTCAACTCTAATGTTATTTTCTGCAACCTGATCCCATAGAAAGTGATACATGATTGGAATGTGCTTCGTCTTGGAGTGCATCACCGGGTTCTTTGAGATACTGATGGCGCTTGTATTATCACACTAGATTGGAATGGGCTCATCATACTCAACCTATATATTTGTCAAAGTTTTCTTCATCCAAAGAACCTGTGTACAACATGATGCTATTGTAATATACTCTGCCTCGGTTGTAGATAAATATACTGATGATTGTTTCTTTCTTATCCATGATACTAAAAAATCACCCAAGTAGAATGCTGCTCCACTAGTGCTTTGTCGGTCATCAATACAACCTTCCTATTCTACATCTATGTAGGCAATACGTGATATATCCTTTCCTTTTGGATACCATAATCCAAACTCTTTTGTTGCTTTGAGATATCTGAAAATCCTCTTCACTGCTAATACATGTGATTCCTTTGGTGCTGTTTGAAATCGTGCCACCTGTCCAACTGCCTGCATTACATCTGGTCTAGATGTTGTCACATATAGTAGGCTTCCAATCATTGACCTGTATCTCCTCTGATATGTAGACTTCAAATCATCATCTTTTCTTAACTTGCAATTGGTTTGCATGGGACTGATTACTAGTTTGCAATCTTCCATACCGAACCTTTTTAGCATTTCTCTGATATACTTGGTTTGAGAAATAAAAATTCCTTGGTTGCTTTGACGTATCTGAAGTCCCAAAAAGAAGGATAGTTCTCCAAGTAATGACATTTCAAATTCATTCTGCATATCTTTTGCAAATTTTTGGCTTAACATGTCGTCATCACTACCAAAAATAATATCATCAACATAAACTTCAATTAATAAAATATTACCTTGAATTACCTTGACGTAGAAGTTGTTGTCTGCACTCCCTTTTCTGAACATTGCCTATTGCAGACACTTATATAGTCTAGAGTACCATGCTCTAGGAGCTTGTTTTAGACCATACACGGCCTTCTTTAATTTACACACATAATCTTCCTTCTCTAAAAACTGAAATCCATCTGGTTGTTCAATGTAGATTTATTCTTCAAGTTCTCCATTCAGAAAAGATGATTTTATGTCCATATGATATACTTTAACATTTTTGGAGCATGCATAGGCTAAAAGCAAACAAATTGCTTCCATTCTGGACAATGGGGAAAATATCTCTTCAAATTCGATTCCTTCAATTTGTGTATATCCTTTACATACCAATCTATCTTTGTTCCTTGTAACTTGTCCATCTTCATTTAATTTATTCTTGAAAATCCATTTTGTGTCGATTACATTCTTATTATTTGGTCTTGGAACCAATTCCCAAGTGTCATTTTTCTCTATTTGATCCAATTCTTCATCCATGGCCTTATTCCAAATTTCATTCTTGTTGGCTTATTTAAAAAAGTTTGGTTCAATTGTAGATAAGAGTGGATTTTTCTTCTAGTTTCAACTCTTGCATCTTTGTTTCCAATAATCTGATTTGAAGGATGATTCTTCTGTACTCGTTTTCTAGGTGTCTTTGGAGATACTTGTTGAACTTGCTCTTCTATTTCTGTTGGATTCTCTTCATCTTCCTCTTCTACTTCATCTTCGAAAAGTTGTTCCATTGATTTGTTTTCTTCTTCCTTTGATTTTGGTTTGCCTGTTTCATCAGTTTTTACGTTGATTCTTTCCACAACTTTGTTCAATCTTAGATTGTAACACTTGTATGCTTTCCTTGTACTTGAGTAACCAACAAGTACTCATTTGTCCACACGAGAGTCAATATTTCCCATTCTACCATCTTCTCTTTTGATGTAGCATTTGCTTTCAAAAACTCAGAAGTGCTGCACATTTGTTGGTCTTCCTTTCCATAGCTCGTAGGGAGTTTTATCAGTGTTGTTTCTGAGCATTACTCTATTTTGAATGTGAACTGTTGTATGCACTACCTGTGTCCAAAATATATCTGTCAATTTGAAATCCATTAGCATTGTTCGAGCTATTTCATGTACTACCATGTTCTTTCTTTCAACAACTCCATTCTATTGAGGTGTACTAGCAACGAAGAATTTACTTTTTATTCCATGACTACTGCAGTCAAGGATGATTTTAGGGGCTAAATTTCGCTCATGGGCTAATTTTCTATGGTTTTTCCAAAAACGAGATTCGCTATTTTAAAAATGATTCGCCCAAATTCTATAGGATAAAATTAT
>JZKD02S1067152.1:0-13225 GCA_000966675.3 Picea glauca
AGAGGAAGAGGTCGAGGTGGAATCATCACATGTTTTACATGTGGAAAGGATAGACACAAAGCTGTTGATTGTCCAGACAGGAAAGTGGACAGAGGAGAAACTCACATCACTGAGGCGCAGAGGCGTGATGCTAAGACAGAAGGTGCAGACAATGGAAGATCACTAGGAATGCATAAAATCCTTTTGACACCTGAGAAAGAGGTGGAAATCTTAGTGCAGAGGAGTAGACTGTTTAGAACGGCTTGCACAAACAAGGACAGGAAATGCAAAGTCATAGTTGACAGTGGGAGCACCGACAATCTCGTTTCAACCGAGATGGTGGAAAAACTGGAGTTGGAGACGACTAAGCACCCGAGTCCATATAAAGTCTTGTGGTTACAAAAAGGACACCGGGTAAGTGTCACTAAACAATGCTTAGTTAAATTCAAGATAGGAAATTACCATGATGAGATTTTGTGTGATGTCATTCCCATGGACATATGTCATATATTGTTGGGTAGACCATGGCAGTATGACAGAAATTTGATTCATGACGGAAAGATGAACACATATACACTAGAGAAGAATGGGAGAATTCATAAGTTGCTTCCGATAAAAGATAAAGAAGTGAAGCCGGAAGTAAACAACACCATACTTCTTATGAGTGGGAAGGAACTTCTCGCAGAGATAGAGAAGAACGAAGATCCACAATTCTTTGTTGTCAGGAAGACGAGAATTGTCCTGACAAGCACAAGAGTGGATGACTTACCAGACGAGATTCAGGAACCGCTGGGAGAGTTCGCTGATATCATCGTGGATGAACTACCTTGTTTGTTGCCACCGATGAGGAGTGTGAGTCACCATATTGACCTCATACCAGGAGCAAGCTTGTTGAACAAAGCTGCGTATAGATTCACACCTCAGGAGAATGAGGAAGTCAAAAGGAAGGTACATGATCTTCTGGACAAAGGACTGGTCAGGGAGACTCTAAGTCCGTGTGTTGTTCTGACAGTACTAAGTCCAAAAAAGGATGGAGGCTGGAGAATGTGTAAAGACTCCAGAGTGATAAATAAAATTACCATCAGGTACAGATTTCCACTGTCGAGAATGGATGATCTGATGGATTGCCTGAGTGGGGAAAACTTCTTTTCAAAGATTGATCTCAAGAGCGGATATCATCAGATTCGCATGAGAGGGGGTGATGAGTGGAAGACAGCATTCAAAACAAATGAGGGTGTGTACGAATGGCTGGTCATGCCGTTTGGTTTGACAAACGCGCTGAGCACATTCATGAGACTGATGAATGAAGTCCTGAGGGAATTCATCGGGAAATTTGTTGTCGTGTATCTGGATGATATACTGATTTTTAGTAAGACCAAGGCTGAACATTTGAGGCATTTGGCCATTGTGATGAGAAGACTGCAGCAAGAGAATTTGTTGGTCAACATGAAGAAATGTTCGTTCATGAAGACAGATCTCATCAAGAATTGGCCATCACCGAAGGTGGAAGTAATCAAGAATTGGCCATCACCGAGAAATGTTTTCGAGGTGAGAAGTTTCCATGGACTGGCTAGTTTCTACAGAAAATTCATTTGAAATTTCAGTGGGATTAGCATAGCAATGATGGACATCGTGAAAAAACGACATAAAGTTTTTCATTGGACAGCAGAGGCTGAGAGGAGCTTCAATCTGTTGAAGCGAAAGATAACAGAGAAACCAATCCTGGTGTTGCCTGATTTCCAGAAGACATTCCAAGTGAAATGTGATGCAAGCGGATATGCCGTAGGAGGAGTCTTGAGTCAGGATGACAGACCAATTGCATATTTCAACGAGAAGTTGGATGAAGCAAAGCTGAAATACTCCACATATGACAAAGAGTTGTATGCCATTATACAGGAATTGAAAAAGTGGAGGCATTACTTGATACCCAAGGAATTTGTATTGTACAGTGATAATCATGCATTGCAGTTTGTGAGTCAACAGGATAAGTTGAATCAGAAGCATGCAAAATGGGTAGAGTACATGTAAAATTTCACATTTGTGATAAAACACATTTCGGGGACTGCTAACAAAGTGGCAGATGCTTTGAGCAGGAAATGTTTGTTGCTGCAGGAGTTCAGAGTCAAAACATTGGGTTTTGAAAATCTGAAGGAGATGTATGTAGGTGATGCAGATTTCAGAGAAGCATATGAAGCAGCTGAGAATCCAGTTCTCAGAGATCGGAGTCCATGGATAGAATTAAAGATTTAGGAAGGATTTTTGTTTAGAGGCAATCAACTATGTATTCTGAATTGCTCCATGAGGGAGAATTTGGTGAAGGAAAAGCACAGTGGTGGATTAGCAGGTCATTTTGGACATGACAAAACATTCGTGAAGCTGAGCGAATCATATTTTTGGCCGGGCATGCGAAAAGATGTAAAGAGGTTTGTTGAAAGGTGCCGAATTTTTCAACACTCGAAGGGACGAAAATAGAATGCAGGGTTTTATCAGCCATTCCCATACCCGAGAGACCATGGGAGGCAATTAGCATGGACTTTGTGTTAGGATTGTTGAGAACACAGAGAGGGGTTGATTCCATCTTTGTGGTGGTGGATAGGTTTTCGAAGATGGCACATTTCATTCCATGTCAGAAGACCAGCGACGCGACCCACATCGCAAACTTGTTTTTCAAAGAAATCGTCAGATTGCATGGATTGCCGAGAAGCATAGTCTCAGATAGGGATACCAAATTCATAGGCCATTTTTGGAGGATGCTATGGAAGAGGCTAGGGACTAATTTGGATTTTAGTTCAGCTTACCATCTGTATACGGATGGGCAAATGGAGTTGGTGAACAAAAGTCTGGGGGATCTACTGAGGAGCTTAGTGACAGAGCACCATAGCAGTTGGGACCAGATATTACCACAGGCAGAATTTGCATACAATGATTTTGTGAATCGGAGTGCAGGAAAAAGTCCATTCCATATTTTATATGGGACACAGCCAAGGGGAGTTTCGGAGCTCAGGGAGTCAGAACGGGCTGGAACTAGCAGTGCGAGCATAGAAGAATTCGCTAGAGTGATGCAGGAACTTCACAGCCAGGTGAAGCAGCGATTGCAGAAGTCCAATCAGGAGTACAAGCGCAGAGCCAATCAACGGAAGAGACAACTTCAGTTTGAATTTGGTGATCTCATTCTAGCGCACTTAAGGAAGGAAAGGTTCCCAAGGGGAACATATAACAAGCTCAAGATGAAGAATATTGGGCCATGCAAAGTCCTGAAGAAATTCGGGGAGAATGCATATGAGCTTGAGTTGCCAGATGGCACCGGGATATCTCTGATTTTTAATGTGTCGGATTTGTACCCATACAGGGTTGGAGAAGCAGAAATTGGGACTGAAGAACCAGTGATCCAGTGGAAGAAGCAATTACCAGTAGCAGAAAAACCACAGATGGAGTGCATACTGGAAAAGCGACTGGGCAAGAAGACCAGGCGAAAGCACTATTTTGAATACCTGGTGAAGTGGAAGAATCACCCAGTGGAGGATGCCCGGTGGGAGACTGAGGCAGTCATACAGAAATGTGGGCAGACTGTGCAGGAGCTCATGGACAGGAGCCCATGAAATCTTTCAAGCCGAGGAGTATGATGCAGGAGCATCGCTCACTCATCAAGCAAGCCAACACATCAAGTAGAAAGGACAGCTGGACAATGCCTATACAAATTTTGAAATGCTTGGTAAATTGTTGCGTCGTTCTTTAATGAAGGCATTCATAAAAAAGTGTATTTGTATTGTAAATGGACCTTGAGCCTTTAAGCTCTCGTCCTTAGTAGATATGAAGGCATTTAATAGATTTAATGATGTTAGATAGGAATTAATTGTAGATTTGATAGTTGTAGAATTCGAGAGGGAAAACGGAATATAGGCACCCTCCTTTGTACATTGTATTATGAGGGAAGCATTCAGAAGAGAAGAGAGAGCAAAGCAGAGAACCTGTGAAGAACACCCTTGTACAGATTGAATTAATAGAAGAGAATCTTTGATTCAACTCCATGGTTTGTGTTGTTTCTCTGTGTTGATATTATTCTCATGGATGTTTTCTTTCTTGTATGAATTTTCTTTTGAATATGTTGTGCATGTGATTTCAGAGGTTTAACTGAAGTCTGTGATAGAAGAGAATGAGTTTCAATTGTTTCTCTGTTTGAGTTAGGAGATTCCTGGATAGAGTGCAGTGGAATTCATCCGCATAGAGTGCGTTGATGAGGCTCAATAGATAAACTCTTACTCTCATCTGCCCAGAAGTTGAATTGGGTTGTTCGAGCCGTGCAGCAGAAGTGTAGGTCGAACTTGAAGTTTTAGCCGCTAGTTTGAACAAAGGAAGGCATAGACTACTGTTGCAGGAAGTGCACAGAGTCTGGAAGAACTCAACACCTCGAGAGTTGTTGGATCGAGCGTGAGGAGCGTGTGAAAATTCTCTGAGGGAGTCAGAGTTGACAAGCTCAGGAGGGATAGTTCCTTTGTGGATATTGTAGGAACAGACCCAGGAGAGGCTCGAGCAGGAAAAACGTTGTGGAGAAAAAGAAATCCTCAAGGAGGAGAATCCACGGCCAGAAGTTCACAGAGGAGAATTTCGAAATCCCGCNGGCATTACTTGATACCCAAGGAATTTGTATTGTACAGTGATAATCATGCATTGCAGTTTGTGAGTCAACAGGATAAGTTGAATCAGAAGCATGCAAAATGGGTAGAGTACATGCAAAATTTCAAATTTGTGATCAAACACATTTCGGGGACTGCTAACAAAGTGGCATATGCTTTGAGCAGGAAATGTTTGTTGCTGCAGGAGTTCAGAGTCAAAACATTGGGTTTTGAAAATCTGAAGGAGATGTATGCAGGTGATGCAAATTTTGGAGAAGCATATGAAGCAGCTGAGAATCCAGTTCTCAGAGATCAAAGTCCATGGATAGAATTCATGATTTAGGAAGGATTGTTGTTTAGAGGCAATCAACTATGTATTCTGAATTGCTCCATGAGGGAGAATTTGGTGAAGGAAAAGCACAATGGTGGATTAGCAGGTCATTTTGGACACGACAAAACATTTGTGAAGCTGAGCGAATCGTATTTTTGGCCGGGCATGCGAGAATATGTAAAGAGGTTTGTTGAAAGGTGCTGAATTTTTCAACACTCGAAGGGATGAAAACAGAATGCAGGGTTTTATCAGCCATTCCCATACCCGAGAGACCATGGGAGGCAATTAGCATGGACTTTGTGTTAGGATTGTCGAGAACACAGAGAGGGGTTGATTCCATCTTTGTGGTGGTGGACAGGTTTTCGAAGATGGCACATTTCATTCCATGTCAGAAGACCAGCGACGCGACCCACATCGCAAACTTGTTTTTCAAAGAAATCGTCAGATTGCATGGATTGCTGAGAAGCATAGTCTCGGACAGGGATACCAAATTCATAGGACATTTTTGGAGGATGCTATGGAAGAAGCTAGGGACTAATTTGGCTTTTAGTTCAGCTTACCATCTGCAGACAGATGGGCAAATGGAAGTGGTGAATAGAAGTCTGGGGGATCTACTGAGGAGCTTAGTGACAGAGCACCATAGCAGTTGGGACCAGATATTACCACAGGCAGAATTTGCATACAATGATTTTGTGAATCGGAGTACAGGAAAAAGTCCATTCCAGATTTTATATGGGACACAGCCAAGGGGAGTTTCGGAGCTCAGGGAGTCAGAACGGGATGGAAATAGCAGTGCGAGCACAGAAGAATTCGCTGGAGTGATGCAGGAACTTCACAGCCAGGTGAAGCAGCGATTGCAAAAGTCCAATCAGGAGTACAAGCGCAGAGCCAATCAACGGAAGAGACAACTTCAGTTTGAAGTTGGTGATCTCGTTCTAGCGCACTTAAGGAAGGAAAGGTTCCCAAGGGGAACATATAACAAGCTCAAGATGAAGAATATTGGGCCATGCAAAGTCCTAAATAAATTCAGGGAGAATGCATATGAGCTTGAGTTGCCATATGGCACCTGGATACTTCTGATTTTTAATGTGTCGGATTTGTACCCATACAGGGTTGGAGAAGCAGAAATTGGGACTGAAGAACCAGTGATCCAGTGGAAGAAGCAATTACCAGTAGCAGAAAAACCACAGATGGCGTGCATACTGGACAAGCGACTGGGCAAGAAGACCAGGGGAAAGCACTATTTTGAATACCTGGTGAAGTGGAAGAATCACCCAATGGAGGATGCCCGGTGGGAAATTGAGGCAGTCATACAGAAATGTGGGCAGACTATGGAGGAGCTCATGGACAGGAGCCCATGAAATCTTTCAAGCCGAGGAGTATGATGCTGGAGCATCGCTCACTCATCAAGCAAGCCAGCACATCAAGTAGAAAGGACAGCTGGACAATGCCTATACAAATTTTGAAATGCTTGGTAAATTGTTGCGTCGTTCTTTAATGAAGGCATTCATAAAAAAGTGCAGTTGTATTGTAAATGGACCTTGAGCCTTTAAGCTCTCGTCCTTAGTAGATAGGAAGGCATTTAATAGATTTAATGATGTTAGATAGGAATTAATTGTAGATTTGATAGTTGTAGAATTCGAGAGGGAAAACGGAATATAGGCACCCTCCTTTGTACATTGTATTATGAGGGAAGCATTCAGAAGAGAAGAGAGAGCAAAGCAGAGAACCTGTGAAGAACACCCTTGTACAGATTGAATTAATAGAAGAGAATCTTTGATTCAACTCCATGGTTTGTGTTGTTTCTCTGTGTTGATATTATTCTCATGGATGTTTTCTTTCTTGTATGCATTTTCTTTTGAATATGTTGTGCATGTGATTTCAGAGGTTTAACTAAAGTCTGTGATAGAAGAGAATGAGTTTCAATTGTTTCTCTGTTTGAGTTAGGAGATTCCTGCATAGAGTACAGTGGAATTCATCCACATAGAGTGCGTTGATGAGGCTCAATAGATAAACTCTTACTCTCATCTGCCCAGAAGTTGAATTGGGCTGTTCGAGCCGTGCAGCAGAAGTGCAGGTCGAACTTGAAGTTTTAGCCGCTAGTTTGAACAAAGGAAGGCATAGACTACTATTGCAGGAAGTGCATAGAGTCTGGAAGAACTCAACACCTCGAGAGTTGTTGGATCGAGCGTGAGGAGCGTGTGAAAATTCTCTGAGAGAGTCAGAGTTGACAAGCTCAGGAGGGATAGTTCCTTCGTGGATACTGTAGGAACAGACCCAGGAGAGGCTCGAGCAGGAAAAACGTTGTGGAGAAAAAGAAATCCTCAAGGAGGAGAATCCACGGCCAGAAGTTCACAGAGGAGAATTTCGAAATCCCGCTGACTGTCAGATCTTGGAGAAGTTGTGCGAGGTTTAGCCCTTAGGTGCAAGGAGGGAACCGGCTATCGAGGTTCGACGTATCGGGGTTCACGAAGGTGAGAGTTTCATACTTGTCGAAATCGCGATTCATGATTTCTCGAGGTCATTTAAGCCGTTGATCGTGACGGGGACAGGTGGCATGAGATCTCGGAGGATCGGGGTTTGGGATTTGGGAGGTCCTGTGAAACGGTGCCGTAGGATTCGCGAATTCCCAATCGACGATTTCCCGATCGCTACAAGCGTGTGTGGTCTAGGCGACAACAGTGAGGGTAGGTGTCATCGGAGAATCGACACATCGGGCCTTGGAGGTTGAAGTTCCAATTCGTTGACATCACGAGTTCTGATTTCTCGATAGGGAAATCCCCAACAAACAAGGAAGCGTTGACCCTTTGACTTATTGGGGTTCGGGGTTTTGATTTGCACGAGAACCGTCTCTACGAGTTTCACGATATCGCGAAACCCGATTTCCCGAGCAAACAGCCAAGGAATCAATAGAGTACCCTGTGGGTGACGAAAGGTCCCGATACGACATCTGAGGGCATTTTAGCTCTTCGGGCCTAAGTTGAATAAGGTCCTGGTGAGAGCGGTCGGACCGGGAGGGTCACGACTTGCACCATTTTGTTGGTATGGTATGGTGAATAATGAGCCCTTTAAATTGAACAATGATATGGGTATATATCCATGTATTTCTATAAYTCTATAGAATCATGGATACATTAAAGAACAATATGATCATAATAGAGATCATTTACATTGCATTGAGTGCATGGTAGGAGATACAACCATTCCAACATAGTAGTTGGTTCTCATTTTCATGTCAAATGCCTTGGTCATGGCTTCCTTAAAGGTGGTCATTTCCCTTAAATCAACAACATTGAGATTGGAAATAGGTTGAAGTGTCAGGTAGGGTTAATTGATGAATTATGTTAGGAACAATTTGATTTATTTTTTTATTTTTAAGTATTAAAGTGAATTTTAAATATTTTTAGTTTTTTATTTTTATTTAAATGAACATTGCAAGATTTATCATAACCCCAATCACCTAAATTACTAAAATTATCATTACGATCATCACAATTCCTCATAAAATACTTACATGAAGAAACACTTGATTGTTAAAAATACTCAAAGCCCTAAATATATGGACTTCGCATAATCCATTGTTAGTGTTATTAACTCCCTTACCTATTCTCTAGCTAGTTTCTTAGCCAAAAACTCCAACCTCCTTGTTGGTCATTCCTTTTTCTTTGTNGTTTGACGTATCGGGGTTCATGAAGGTGAGAGTTTCATACTTGTCGAAATCGCGATTCACGATTTCCCGAGGTCATTTAAGCCGTTGATCGTGACGGGGATAGGTGGCACGAGATCTTGGAGGATCGGGGTTTGGGATTTGGGAGGTCCTGTGAAACGGTGCCGTAGGATTTGCAAATTCTCGATCGATGATTTCCCGATCGCTACAAGCGTGTGTGGTCTAGGCGACATCAGTGAGGGAAGGTGTCATCGGAGAATCGACACATCGAGCCTTGGAGGTTGAAGTTCCTTTTCGTTGACATCACGAGTTCCGATTTCTCGATAGGGAAATCCCCAACAAACAAGGAAGCATTGACCCTTTGACTTATTGGGGTTCGGGGTTTTGATTTGCACGAGAACCGTCTCTACGAGTTTCGTGATATCGCGAAACCCGATTTCCCGAGCAAACAGCCGGGGAATCAATAGAGTACCCTGTGGGTGACGAAAGGTCCCGATACGAGATCTGAGGGCATTTTATCTCTTCGGGCCTAAGTTGAATAAGGTCCTGGTGAGAGCGGTCGGACCGGGAGGGTCACGACTTGCACCATTTTGTTGGTATGGTATGGTGAATAATGAGCCCTTTAAATTGAACAATGATATGGGTATATATCCATGTATTTCTATAACTCTATAGAATCATGGATACATTAAAGAACAATATGATCATAATAGAGATCATTTACATTGCATTGAGTGCATGGTAGGAGATACAACCATTCCAACATAGTAGTTGGTTCTCATTTTCATGTCAAATGCCTTGGTCATGGCTTCCTTAAAGGTGGTCATTTCCCTTAAATCAACAACATTGAGATTGGAAATAGGTTGAAGTGTCAGGTAGGGTTAATTGATGAATTATGTTAGGAACAATTTGATTTATTTTTTTATTTTTAAGTATTAAAGTGAATTTTAAATATTTTTAGTTTTTTATTTTTATTTAAATGAACATTGCAAGATTTATCATAACCCCAATCACCTAAATTACTAAAATTATCATTACGATCATCACAATTCCTCATAAAATACTTACATGAAGAAACACTTGATTGTTAAAAATACTCAAAGCCCTAAATATATGGACTTCGCATAATCCATTGTTAGTGTTATTAACTCCCTTACCTATTCTCTAGCTAGTTTCTTAGCCAAAAACTCCAACCTCCTTGTTGGTCATTCCTTTTTCTTTGTTAAGGATTGTTTTGATTTTGTTAATAAGATATAAAAGGTTCATATTGATGARCATTACCTCTTGTAAGTTTAGATAGTGTTTCCATCTTCAMTAAATCCTTGTCARTGATGCCATATATGTGATTATTATCTAGCCTTGTTGATATTGACACTACTATAAGAGTTAAAGTTTGCATAAAGTCCAATTTTTATGGTTTCCAAGGTAGTTTATATGAATAAATTAACGGCATTGCTATGGGATCTTAACTATTCCTCAGTATTTCCAATCTATATATGGAGCATTTTGAGAAAAAAAACCATTGAGAATTATCCTTTAAAATAAAATATTGGCATCAGTTTGGACTCATTGATAGGAAAGAGATCAAATAATTTCTTACCTACCTCAATAAATTGTTCAATAACCTTAAATTCACCATGAAAATTGAGAATGATCATGTAATGTTCCCTTCCTCTTGATCGAGGCAGAATATGAATTAGTAGCCTATATGACTCCCATAGGCTATAGTCAGTGGGAAAAAGGGTCACAAGGATTTGTTTAGTGTCACTTGGGTGGAATATATTATATTAAAGTGACATTAAATAAAATTATTAATAACTTAAGCATTAAAAATTTATTTTTAATTTTTAAGTAATAATTATAGGAGAAGTAAAGTAAGTGTTTGATTTGGCCAAAAAAGAGAAAGATCTAAAAGGCTCGGAGGAAGAATAAAAGGAGGGGTGGCCTTTCACTTTAGCATTTTGATTTGATCTCTTATTGGAGTTCTCTTGAGAGACAAGTTTTTTTTAGGGTTTTGGAAGAACCCTTCAACCCCTTTTCTCTAGTTTCGGTGGTGAGATATCCACCCTAGTTGGACAACAAGGAGGATCTATCCAGGATCTTTAGTGGACCTTTTGTTCATAGTTTGAGTTCATCTTAGAGGACAACGTTTTGTTTATAAGGTTTGATGGT
Source organism: Picea glauca (assembly GCA_000966675.3). Lineage (NCBI taxonomy): Eukaryota > Viridiplantae > Streptophyta > Pinopsida > Pinales > Pinaceae > Picea > Picea glauca. The sequence continues at coordinate 10,763 of JZKD02S1067152.1, forward strand.
GGTATTTGGAGGGTTTTTAGGGTTGTTTGAGGAGGCCAATCTATCTCTTTCCTATAGGTCATGGAGATTTGGAGGAAATAGGTTAACTATAAGGTTAGATTTCCCTTTGTGAACAATGATAGGAGCCATTTGGAGGGTCAAATATCTTCATAATAGAACCTTGAGACTTGTTGTAGTCGATAGTGAGGGTAGTGAGGGCTTGGGAAGTTGTCGGAGACATCCTGAGGATTGGTTCCCTTCCCTAATGCAGAATCATGAGTTAATTAGTAGGTCGTGAGGGTTACATATGATCTATGGTGGTATGGAGGAGGGTAAAATCGGCCATTCTTGGACTAAGGAAGCTTGATATGCCTTTAGGGAGGTCGATATTATCACAGGAAGCGACGTGAGGTTGAGGAAACCCTTGGAGCAGGACGAAATTATCTAGGAGGCAGGACATCATCCCTTTCTTCTACTAGGAGGAGGTCACATCATCCATTGAGGGGACAACAACATTGTCACATATTTTCACTTGAGTTCTTGTGTTATTTTGTTGTAGTTGCAGTTGTTGTAGCATCGCATAGATAGACTCATATAGTAGTTATTTCTATAGTTGTTGTCGCAACCCATAGACAACTTAGTACATTGGATATTTTTAGTTGTTTGCAGTTATTATTGCAGGGAGTAATTATGTGTATTTAGTGATACCTTGCAGCTACCTCTGCAACCTTTAAGATCTGTGTGTTTATGGATATTATGGAATAGTTTCTACAACCATTGGAGGAATTGGTAATTATGTGATTTGTGGTCACAAGTTATTATTAAATGCCATGGATATCTCTTATATTCATTGTATACTCGATTGCATATAATATGTTTGGCTAAATGCCTATAAAAATAATACATACAAACTATTTGAAAAGGTTGTCANCATTAAATAAAATTATTAATAACTTAAGCATTAAAAATTTATTTTTAATTTTTAAGTAATAATTATAGGAGAAGTAAAGTAAGTGTTTGATTTGGCCAAAAAAGAGAAAGATCTAGAAGGCTCGGAGGAAGAATAAAAGGAGGGGTAGCCTTTCACTTTAGCATTTTGATTTGATCTCTTATTGGAGTTCTCTTGAGAGACAAGTTTTTGTTAGGGTTTTGGAAGAACCCTTCCACCCCTTTTCTCTAGTTTCAATGGTGAGATATCCACCCTAGTTGGACAACAAGGAGGATCTATCCAGGATCTTTAGTGGACCTTTTGTTCATAGTTTGAATTCATCTTAGAGGACAAAGTTTTGTTTATAAGGTTTGATGGTGGTATTTGGAGGGTTTTTAGGGTTGTTTGAGGAGGCCAATCTATCTCTTTCCTATAGGTCATGGAGATTTGGAGKAAATAGGTTAACTATAAGGTTAGATTTCCCTTTGTGAACAATGATAGGAGCCATTTGGAGGGTCAAATATCTTCATAATAGAACCCTGAGACTTGTTGTAGTCGATAGTGAGGGTAGTGAGGGCTTGGGAAGTTGTTGGAGACATCCTGAGGATTGGTTCCCTTCCCTAATGCAGAATCATGAGTTAATTAGTAGGTCGTGAGGGTTACATATGATCTATGGTGGTATGAAGGAGGGTAAAATAGGCCATTCTTGGACTAAGGAAGCTTGATATGCCTTTAGGGAGGTCGATATTATCACAGGAAGCGGCGTGAGGTTGAGGAAACCCTTGGAGCAGGACGACATTATCTAGGAGGCAGGACATCATCCCTTTCTTCTACTAGGAGGAGGTCACATCATCCATTGAGGGGACAACAACATTATCACATGTTTTCACTTGAGTTCTTGTGTTATTTTGTTGTAGTTGCAGTTGTTGTAGAATCCCATAGATAGACTCATATAGTAGTTATTTCTATAGTTGTTGTCGCAACCCATAGACAACTTAGTACATTGGATATTTTTAGTTGTTTGCAGTTATTATTGCAGGGAGTAATGATGTGTATTTAGTGATACCTTGCAGCTACCTCTGCAACCTTTAAGATCTGTGTGTTTATGGATATTATGCAATAGTTTCTACAACCATTGGAGGAATTGGTAATTATGTGATTTGGGGTCACAAATTATTATTAAATGCCATGGATATCTCTTATATTCATTGTATACTCGATTGCATATAATATGTTTGGCTAAATGCCTATAAAAATAATACATACAAACTATTTGAAAAGGTTATCAAACCAGATTACAATCAAGGAACATATGACAACAAACCAGTTGACATAAGTGATAACATAGAACATCATATTTTTGCACCATACAAAATTAATTTCCTAGCTTATCACACTCAAGTATATTATAGTGATATCAGAGTTAGTCATCTTTCCATCATGTGACTACATAAGGAACTAATGCCTATAAGAAAAAGTAGAGGGAGGGGAGGACAACCCATTCCAGGGACAATGTCATCAGACGAAGGAGAAGTAGGAGGAAGCATGGGAGATAA
>JZKD02S1067196.1:0-13225 GCA_000966675.3 Picea glauca
AAACGACTAAGAGGTTGGTTCTTAGAAAATAGTTATGAGTGTTTGTAAAATTAAAAGAATGGTTAAAAACTAGAAATATATATGCCTATTATAGACCTAAGGATAGTTGGGATTCTCTAGAAGCAATATCTATTGACCATAAATAAACATATATTTCAATACAACAACTTTCTATAGTCCAAAATAAGGAGTGTTGGGAATCTTCTCAAACACATACACGACATTCAAAATTTAAGTTTTGAAATAGTGAGAAAGTTAAACATAAGACTTATAAAAATAAGAAGTAAATTGTCCTTAGATGAGCCTCATTGATCTCCCAAGTGCCTTTTCGTAGCGTCAATCCTTTCTTAAATAACCTATTATCTTCATAGTTGGTGTCCTTGTATATATGAGAAAAAGTGATGTGGGAAATGGTAGTTTGTAAATTTTTGATGTTGTGGAATAGTGGTTGAAGCATGAAATTTATTAGTATAGTTTGTCCTTTCATCCAATTAATGAATAAGGAGTCGTCGAGAACTTGGAGTTGTGTGATTTCTTTTTCAAAGGTAAGGATTAAAACAGAACTTGGAGTTGTGTGATTTCTTTTTCAAAGATAAGGATTAAAACCAATTTAAGGGTTGTGAGTTCACTGTGGTTATTTGTAGTTTGATTGGTTCCATCTTTGAAACTAAGAAAGAGATTTTGGGAGAAGAAAATTAATCCTCATTGAAACACTTTGATAGGCTCCATTGAAGAAGGCCCAATAAATTTTTGTGTTTATATTAAGTTCTGATTTCCAATCACAATGAGGGCCATATGAGAATTGAGGAAAGGCACTTAAAATATTCAATGGAATCACATTTGAAAGGAAAGGTGTGCTTTAGCTAGAGCTTTGTAGGCTTTTGTGTCATTTTCTTTGTGCCATTTCATTAAAAATTCTTCAATTATATCTCCTTATCATTGGGACTTCAAAATAATGAGACTTTCAATTTCTTTCCATATCTACTTAGATCCTTAGTACAAAGTTGCAAATTCACTTTGACTTTACACAAATTAACTTAGTAAATTAATACATTCACTTCAATTCAACTTCAATTTAATAACTTAATAAATTCACTTATAATTCACCATTTAATACATTATTATTTTTTATAATTACTACTTTTTAAAATAAATATGTAAGAAAACTTAAATAATCGTATTTTTTTTTAAAATGTAAATTTCCCAAATAAAACTTTTATTTGTTATTATTTTTTATAATTATAAAAATTTTATTTGTTATTATTTTTTATAATTATTAATTTTTAAAATAAATGTGTAAGAAAACTTAAATTTCCATCATTCTTTTTTAAAAAAGAGAATGTAATCTTCCCTAATAAAACCTTTATTTGTCATTATAAAACCAGGCGAGAGTTGTATCTAACCGAAAAATTGTTTTGAAAATTGGCGGGAGTTGTATCTAACCGAAAATTTTGAATTATAAAGTAGCGATGGAAGGGAGGGAGAGATTACTTTTTCGAATTCGGAGAACACAAATATGAGATTATCATCTTCAAGGCAATTGTTAATGGAGAGATTACGATATGTGTGCAGAGGGCTGATAGCTTTTTTTATTCTGGCGGCATTATTGATGGCGAAGCCAACTTCTTCCCACGTACGAGCTTATAAGAGCCGTAGAGTCACGATCGGGCGGATGAAGCAGCAGGAAGGCGATCAGGAGCTTATCACTGCTGTCTCCACATTTGACGTGCTGAGAAACTTGAAGAAAGGAGACACGCACAGTCGACTCACGGACTTGAAGAGATTTCTTGCAACCTTCGGATATCTCGACCAAGACGGCACGCCACCCACAGCCCTGTTCGACGACCACCTGGAGGCGGCACTCCGTCTGTACCAAAGTAGCTTCAATATCTCTGAGACGGGAATATTAGACAGTGCCACCTTGGACACTCTGCGGGTCCCCAGATGCGGAAGGGAAGACGTTCGAGATGGCTTGGCTCTCATGCTCTTTACCAAACCCAAAGTTCCCAAAGCAAGACTATCGAGACACACTGGCAGGCGGTTGACTAGCCAACAGGACGCCCAGATATGGAAGACCCAGCTATGGAAGTTTATGGGCCGTAAATATATCTGGCGGACCACAAGAAATCTGACGTACGCCTTCTCCAACCTCCCCGAGTTCGCCATCATGTCCAGCAACGACATTAGGTCAGCACTGGCTTCCGCCTTTCGGAAGTGGGCCGCTGTTGTTCCCGTGGATTTCCAGCAGACCCATGACTTTGAAGGGGCGAATATAAAGATTGAGTTCCTTGCAGGAGACCACGGAGACGGAACGCCCTTCGACGGGCCTCTCCGTAGAGTGGCGCACGCGTTTCCGCCGGAGGACGGGCGATTTCACTTCGACAGCGCCGAGGCTTGGACGGTGAACATGGCCATGACAAATCATACCTACGCCGTGGACCTTGAGACGGTGGCGCTTCACGAGATCGGGCATCTGATTGGGTTGGACCATTCCAGGGTTCGTGGCTCCGTCATGTTCCCCCATGTTGATTGCAGAAAATTAAAGCGTGAGTTGACCGATCATGATATCAAGGTCGCCACGGCTCTCTATGGACCTCGCACTTCCCAGCAGGACTATGAAATTCCAAACCACGGGCCTCCTCATGGCCCTCGCACTTYMCAGCAGGACTATKAWATTCCAAACCACGGGCCTCCTCATGGAGACTTCAAGAAGCATGCAGGATACCAACGGCTTGCAGAWTCTTTGGTTCAMTTGGTAATTGCTTCTCTGGCCAGATGTTTTGTAATTGCTTATCTGGCCATATGTTTTGTTTTCATGATTGCTCGGTTAACTGATCGTTGTTTTCGGAAACTTCATCGTTGTTTTCGAAAACTTCATCGTTGTATATGGACAAAAGAAATGTAGCGAGCCGAAAATAAACGCTGAACATTTCTTTCAAATTAGTAATGTGTCTGAACCTTTTTGGAAGTCGTTCAGACGCAGGCCATGATTATTTAATGGTAGAGAATCCAATGTATGAAAAAGCCCTCCGATATTCCTAAGTAAACGGAGAAGCGTAATTTCTCTATCAGTTTTATGAAATTGTTTCATTCTTGTTTTATGAAATAGTCTGCCCGAGTACATACTGGTTGTGCTATTTTATCGTATCACATAATAATATGGTTGTGCTATTTGATCATATATTGTATTTTTATCTATAAATTTAATTAATCAATTCAAAATCCGTGCTATTTTATCGTATCACATAATAATATGGTTGTGCTATTTTATCATATATTGTATTTTTATCTATAAATTTAATTAATCAATTCAAAATTCTTAAATAATATTAATAAATTAGGTCCATCAAAAATATGCAAAAATTATTTAAAATTGAAATTAATTTTGTAAAAAATAATTTGTATTTTGACATATGTTTTAGTGAGATATATTTCAATGTAAGTTTAAGTGCCAAAATTCGCACTGAAAAGGGCATTCTGGTTTTCAATTTTTCTTTTATGAAACACATTTAGGAGTTTGCATTAGCTCTTGCCATACAATGCTAAACCATCTCAAATAAGTCAATGCATTAATAATTTAAATAATATTATATCATACATTATATAAATTTAAATAATATTATATCATACATTATATAAAAATCTTATGCCACCTCAAACAAATCAATGCATTTCAAACCAATCAATGCATTGATAATTTAAATAATATGAAATCATATACTATATAAAAATCTAATTCAATGCATTGATAATTTAAATAATATTATATCATACATTATATAAAAATCTTATGCCATCTCAAACAAATCAATGTATTGATAATTTAAATAATATGATATCATATACTATATAAAAAAGCATGTAAATATTAATTAATAACTAAATAACAATGATATTTATTAGTTGTTTATGAGTAGATTCAGATGAAAATCCTATAATTATCATATGGAGAATAATTAGTTATTCGTTACTTATTAGTAGCCCAAGGATGAAAATCCTAAAATTATCATATCATTGAAGACTTTGACTCAATTCTAACACTAAAATAAAAGAGGTTGAAATTTCCAAGGAAAAATGCTTGATAATTAAAATGAGATTAAAATTCAATAAATAAATTGAATTTCTCTTTCATCAACATTTGAAATCATAACTCCTATTTGAAAAATCATTATTCCATTATTTAATTTTCATACAAACAATATGTCCTCTAGGTTTAGTGTGCTCATTTGTTTCGAACTCAACCTTACCCATAACCTCTTGTTTTAGTGTGGGTTCTATTTCAACGAATTTAGGAAACATTATTTGATTTTCATACAAACAATATTTCCTCTAGTTTTAGTGTGTTGATTTGTTTCAAACTCAACCTTACTCATAGCCTCTTGTTTTAGTGTGAGTTATATTTCAACAAATTTAAGAAACATTGTAAAACTTGATTTTTTTTTAGAAATGAAAAACACATTATTACAAATCCAGGCTTTTGAATTTTATAAATGAAAAAACACATTATACAAATCCAATTTATTAGATTAGAATTACATATTTAGGTTGAACAGATTATTATAAATCCAATTTATTAGATCAGAGTTAGGTCAGGAAATAGAAGCATCTATTGGAAATTCATATCTCAGTTACATATTAGGTTGAAATTCATATCTCATTTACATATTAGATTTGATGTGTCTAATGGACAAAATTAGTTACATATTAGGTTGAAATTCATATGTCAGTTACATATTAGGTTTGATGTGTCTAATGGACAAAATTTCTTGCTATCTTTTCATAACAAAGAAGCAATCCATTGTGAAAAAAAAATGGTTAGTAATAAAACACTGGTTTGTAAGCTCAGGGAAAGTTCCATCTCGTTAGGAGAGTTTGGGATAATGAAACAAGCAAGCTCTTCATTGTCTGCTCAACCACCTTGAACATTAAATAACACCTTCAAATCTTGACTCTGTATATATGACAACAATAACTTACAATAGACCTCTGTGTTACAGTTGTAATAAATTTTCAATATACAAATTAAGCTTCGAATTTTGATATAGTGCACATATTTAACAAAGATTCACTGTTTAAACATAGATTGTATAAAAATTAGCAACAAATACGTCACTGCTATAGCAATTCTTTAACTACCCTAGCATAGATTTGGAATTTCGGTTACAAAATATATGAAAATACAATACCAATAACCATATTCAGAACATATGTGTTTTCTCTTCAATATGGACAGATGAAACATTTAAAACATAACACATTCATTAAATAGATTCATCGCATAACACGAATCAACAACCATTTAAAACTTGCACCCTTGGTCTAAAGTGTCATTTCCTCATAAATCAAATTATTTAACCATCAAATAATGGAATGATACACATGCAAAATCAGGGCATTGAATGGGGTCAAGGTAGGCTTGAAATAAGGTTAACAAGCCAAGGAAAAGGAGATGAAAATACTGTCATGTATGACAGTTTATACCAACGAAGTGAACTCTGTATCATACTAACCTTTGATAGTAAAAATGGCATTGGTATACCAACTTAGCATAGGCAACAATGCAAAGGAATGATAGGTCATTTGAGTAGTTTAGGGCACGACCAAGTAGTTGATGCAGTTGGTAACCTCAAACACTTACAACATTCTTCAAAGGGGGCATATATTATTTAGTTATGACCCCTAAAACCCACAATATGGTCGAAAATGTAGATCGGTCCTATGAAATGATGAAAACTTTACAACACAAGATGGAATTGACCTGCAATAAAGGAGAACAACTCAGGGGTTTGTATAGGTACTAATATGCGACATAGAGACACTTATGTCACACACCCACTATGGCATACTAATTTTTTCGCCTCTTCTCAAGGGACGTAATCCCTGAAGTCCTACAGGGGCCTAGCGCAAGCTAGTTCTTCCCTTGTCCAGCTCCATGTGATCATTGGTTATGACCACAGGCCAAACAAACTAGGCTCCTTTTCACATTTCGTGACTTCATGATACAAGCGAGTCAAATCTTTCGACTCTGCAAACCCTGAAACCTGAAATCTTACCTTCGAGCAGATCGACGGCTTCGAGTCTCCCCCTGATCCGACGGTCCTAGCCGTATCGAGATTTCAGTAACTAGGAGTTCGTAATGCAAGAGAGTCGAGTATTTCGACTCTTCAAACCCCGAAATCTGAAATGGGCTAAGGTACTCGGCTCCACCTTTGTCTCGGTGTCATGTGACATGTGGCTAGGATGCAAGTCTCAGCGCCTATCTCTTTCGGGTTTCATGACTTCGCAGTTCCTATTGCAAGTGTTCCTTACCTTTTGGAATGTCGAACCTCGAAACATGATATAGGTCAACGGGGTGTTGACTCCTTGCCTGTGATGAGAACACGCCACCTGTCACCTCCACGTGACCCCGATTCTGGGATGTACCACTTATCATCCATGTGGCTCCTACATCTGGGATGTGCCACCTATCTTCCCGAGCCTTCGGCTTTCGGGACTCAAGAGAACAATGAACTGTCGTCCCCTTCCCTTTTCAAACCCCAAATTCCTATTCACACTAATCCGACCCGGAGTTTCACATACCAGGATTTTGCAACTTGCGAAGATGAGGGTTCATACCCTTGGGTTTCCCAGGTGTCGAAACGTCGAAATCATTTCACGCTACACCGCTTCGGGATTTCACATACCGAGATTTCACGACTTGCAAAGACAAGGGGTCTTGCCCTTGGGTTTCTCGGGTGCCAAAACGTCGACCATCAGCCACGTGTCCTCTACAAATGGACGGTCCAGGTAACTCCCATGGATCTTCGGATCTATGGTCCCGATTCCTTCGCTACTTGCGAAGGCTAAAAGGGGTCGAGGCATTAACGCCTACGTTCCTTCCTCCAATCTAACGGTCATGATAGACCTCAGATACCCCGAAAGGATCTCATCCATTCATCTAACAAATGAAAGGGTACTCTCCTTCGGTATATGAAACTCTCTATCCTTCCTGAGCTTCGTCAGCTATGAAATACTTGATAGCTTTGTGCTCTGTCTCCTGGACTTGACTCTTAGAAGAGTCTTCAGTACAACTATTGCGCTCCTTCATCAAAGGGTTCTGGGGTTCTATTTGATCGCAGAGGGCCTGTGCATATCGACACTACCTCTCATGAGCTTAACAAACTCCGTCCTCCAAGGGACTCAGAATGACTAGGTGAGTAAACCATCGTACATGCAACTACACCTAAGGTCGACGAGCTCACAATTCATGGCTCTAGCTCAAGACGCTACAAAACTCGAGAATTTATGAGAACAAGTCATGTCCGACCCATATAATTCCTTACTTGCCGAATTATACAACCAAGAAGAAATAGAAGTGATACAGTATATCCATTAAGCATTCATTCACATTCCTGAAAGCATGCACAGTATAACCAATTCATACATAGTCACAGCTAAGTTACACAGGGTAGGAAATCACTTATCTATTGCAGGTTGTCGCCAACCAACTAACTATGGATATTCATCCTTCGACCTGACCATAGGCTTAGAGGCATTCATTCTTAGCAGTCTGGCCACCCTCATGCCAAGCCATGATATCACCAGGGAATTCTCACAGTTCTCGAGGGTTCTCTCTCTGTTTCAGCTTCTGTTCGGGTCCTGTTTTCTGCAACTCGGAGCTTTCTCACTCGGTTGTGGCCTCGGTGAGGTTTCTCAAATGCTCTTCGGCATCAATATCGCAGACTTATGTTTGTGATTCATTGGAGATATTTGCGCCTCTCCCTTGTGATCTTCCGCCCTCATCTGGTGTCTCCCTCTCTTTTTGCCTCCATGTGTATAATTGTCACCTTCCTTCTGTCAGAAGGAAGATCGGGTCCACTTGGTCTGTCAGACCCTGCGGTACTTTAGGATGACTTCCTGCAGCTAGACCATGCTCCCATTCATGGTCGTGGTTGGTAGTTCAACCACTGGTCCTTGCCTCATTAACTGATTTCTCTCCTTGGGATCTGAAGGAGGTTGTCATCCTCATCAAGGGAAATTTGGGGTTGTTTGTCATAATGAACCCTCTCTTATAGTTTTCACATTATTCCTCTAGTGATATCATGGCTAGTAATTTCAAGGCTTCACCCCCACAGGCAGTTATTGGCAACTCAAAAAATAATACATTTACATTTTCCCCATGCATTAGCATGGTAATTCCTATTTTATGATTAATTACAAATTGGGGGAAACAGGGTGTTACAATTCCCTCCCCCTTAAAGGAACATCATCCTTGGTGTTCTTTCTCAAAAACACCTGTCATGCCTTTCTCATTCAGGCACTTCAGAAGTCTTGAACTTCATCCTCGGTCAGGTCCTTTTTCAGGATTTGAGTCTTCGTCATCTACCTTCAATAATTCTTGGACACAAGCATATTAACCACAATTTTGTGCGACAACATCTTACTGTTGTTCAAAATTCAAAAAGGAAAATTTCATATTCTATCACAGTACTTATCTATGCAGTTTGTGGATCTGTATCCACATGGTAGTTTTGTTATCCATGCTCATTGCTTTCCTTGACATACCCATTGGGTGCATGATTCCAATTCAATAGTTCACAAGAGCTATCATGATTTCATTTTCCTTTCCAAGGTTTTTCCGCACAGGAAACTACCCACTATGTGCATGATCCCAATAGTTTACAAGAAACAATAAGATCTCCTCTTCCTTGCGGTCACTCATCCTCTAGGCCCAGGCTCAAGCATCCCCTTCACTATTATACAATCCCTCGGGCGATCCATCTTTCCCTACCAAGGTTTTCTCACACAGGAAAATTTTAGAGACTCTATCGAGTCTTACAGTCGAGGCATCCCTCAGACTTTCTCTATCGAGGCATCCCTCTGGCTTGTGTTACCTCAACATAATTTATTTCAGGCGATCATGACTTATCATGGGGTTCTCATGGCTCAGCAGTAGCCCTTTTTCATCATCTTCAGCTTTGACAGCCTTCATCTGTTCTTTTTTGGACATGTCTTTTCTTCCCGCCTGTATCACAGGTATATAAAATTCATGAGACATCATTATAAATTTTAACTTTCAGAATTTTATTGCAAATCTGTCACCCGCGGATTTTCCAATCTCGCGACTTGTTTTCATATTTGTTTCGCACAGGAAACAGATTCATAATTATGGTAATTTCCTTCCCATAACGGTTTGGCTTAGCAGACAATCGGTCTTCCTTATGGGCTTACAATTCTACCATATCCAAGACCCCTTTGCTTCCTGCACTTTCAACTTCAATCGACCAAACAACTTGTTAGCCTTTCCATGCATATAAATTTTATTGCACCTTTACAACATCGTCACAACAATTTCAGAATTGTACGTACTTAACAATTAAATTACTTTCTCAAAAAGGAAATATCGTTCCTTGCAGTTTGGCTCAGCAGGCAATCGGTCTTCCTTATGGACTTACAACACTGCCATGTCCAAGACCCTTTCCTCCCTACAATTTCATTCTGTACACAGCCAAACAATTGTTAGTTTTTCGTGTACATTACATTTTTTGAAAATCAAGTATACTAATAGTCTAGGTCATTTCATCTATTCAAGGATTCAAAGCGAAAGGATACATCATCACTTACTTATGCATCATTCCAGCCTACCAAATTTTCAAAATGTGATTCAGATATCAATTGATTTTAATGAATGCGCCAACATTTGTGGCCACATTCATACCCAATGCACCCTTGCATTGATTTCAAGTTTGTCACACTTTATGACAGGTTCTTGACCATGGTGTGTTGGAACCTAACCAACCTCTCCACCACATGGCCTATTCATTTTCATTCATTCTTACAATAGGACCATGCTTCCTTCTATAGGCCAATCACGACCCCAAATTGGTATACCAGAACTCAAAGTTTCACATGAATGCTTTTAAGAACTCCTTGATTGGTCAATGCATTCATGACATATCGGTTCATGAATTCTTCCAAGGGTTACAAATGATGTTTACTACCAGAGGTTCATACCTCCATCATTCAGGTTCTCCTTTCTGAGTCATACCTTACTTGGGTATCCAAGGCATACCACTACCTTTCAAAATTCATGCATAACACTAAGACCTACCAAATCCCTTCATACCTTGTGCCACATAGGCACGAATATCTTTATATCGGTTCTTGGCTGTTAGCACTCTCTCTCTGATATTATCCCATCAGTGGTGCTCCATGGGGACTTTTAAATGCTCTTCAATAATCGTTCTGCAAGAACCTTCTCATAGTCATCCTTTGATTGAGGTTGATCATTATTGGCAACTGTCTTTCTCAACAGTTGCAATATTATTTATTTCTACACATGACATATACCATAAGCACATTAGTCGTCATGTAAATTAAAATTCAATTACCATAGCATTAAATTAATAAAATATTTTCAGACATGTCTCAACATATATGTATGTACTTCATCACACTGTCCTTAATGTTTTCATGAGTACAACACAACAGTTCTCAATTGTTTTCACAGCATTACAACCATCATTACTATGGTGTCAAAACATTTTTGTTCATCAATGTATTAGTTTCTCATCCCATAGAAGAACATAATACACAACAAGGAAAGAATTGAGGGCTCTCCCCTTCTTCAAATTCTTTCTACATCGCTTGGGAATTTTCATCCCAGTCGAGTTATCTCTAAGGTTTCACTGCCTTTTCTTAATCATGGCCTCAACCAATATTAAGCAGTTAAACATACTCATTTATTCATTTAATCATACTCAGGGGATTTACTTGCCTCTTACCAACTATACTGGTTTCCACAACTGCTCTTTTTCTGAGCAACCTTGGTTAGGCCTCACCCTAACCTTTTTTGGGATACCGCAACATGCTTTAATAACAACTCTTTGCTCATAATGAATCATGAACATGTGCATCCTATACACTTTCATTCAGTTACCAGAATGGTCAATATTCGGTTGTTAGTCTTCTATTAATTACAAGATTCTTTCAAAATGTAATTCAGGATTCTTATATATATATATGGACAGGCCTTGCAGCCCATTGTCCAACCTTCAACAATTATTAGAGTTGTGACTCTGTTCTTCTGACAAGTCCTTACACAGTTCCTCAACCGGGAACTCCTTCGGCATGCAACTTCCTTGTTGCATATCCATCACTATTTGTGATGGCCTCAACCTTGAGTCAGTTTTGGCCTTTTGCTAAATATTCCCCTTAAGGAATATAAACATGCATCTTTACTGTTAAGATCAGTCAATTTAGATTCATTCATAATCCTTCTCATGTGATGCTCAAAGGCGTAATCATTTGTCTCTTATTATGACAAGAGAGCATATTTGCTCATTTACCCTTTCATCTAATTATGTTGGTACTTCCTGAGGAAATGGAATACCTTCCCCTCTGGCTATTATTTGGAACATAACTTTCATGACCCCCCAAAATGGAGTCAGTTGTGCCTCCATAGTATTCCTTCAATATTGGCAAAAGAAATACTTGCTTTATATTTCGCTCATCGGGCCAATCATATTGGGCCTCTAGTATACTTCTACTCTTACATCATACACGTGCATTACTTGCACGTTTAATATCATTCATACATTAACGGTATTAATATCGGGCTTCCTATTATGAATCTTCACACTGCATTCAACTCATGCGTATTCATCATACTAGCTCACACCTTCTCCTCATGTGACCACCGACGGTGACCATGATCCGAACAAAAGGCGCTTCGTGTTTCACAATTTCGGGATTCATGTTGCAAGGAACTCTAGTTCCTCGATCCCTGAAATCCAAAAACCCAAAAGACCAAAGCTAAGGTTTTCTCGACTCTTTTATTCACATGACCCTTTGCTCGGAACCTGGGTTCAACTCCCAGACACGCGTCAGGATCCCGCGTTTCGGTGAATTCGCAGACAACGCCCCGCCGTTTCCCAAAAAGTTTGATCCACGAGGGTCTAGCAACCAAGATCCCATGGTCCAGATCTCTCTGGCAATCAACGGTCCTTATCAAATCCCAATTTTCCACCTTTCAATATTCTGGCGGAGTCTTCACCCCTTAACTCCCGATTTCGAATCCCTGAAACATGTATGTGTCAGATCAACGATCCACCACCTGTCTCGATCCAATGGCTCAGGTTGGATGTCGAGATTTTGTGACATGTGAGTCCTCAAAACTCTTCCCGTTGAATTCTAAACCTTCGACTCCCAAAGATTCAATTACACTAGATCTACAGTTCAGGTCATCCGCTAACCAACGACCTTGATTGAATCGGTGATTTACCTGGTGTGACTTTGGAAGGTCTACGCTTCTATTTTCCCAATAGATGAAACCTCAAAGCTCTAGATCAATGGCTCTAATTGATTCCAATATAACGTATACTATTCCTCCTGAGCTTGTGAGTGATGAGAGGTTATCATCCTTATCTTTTCCACTGATCTACTAGATCTAACGGTTCACGGAATTTCGGTATTCCTCCCTCCGATAATTCCACCGTCTGTTCAAATTTTCAATAACCTCCAGCCATGAACTTGGCATAAACTCTTCTAGAATCATCCTCTGTGTTCAACCTCTAGTGATTTCAAACTTTAACACAATCTTGTTTCTATATGCACTCCTTGTGCTCTATATGCACACTTGACATACGCAATTTCCCACTATATCTTCTGAGATTTTAATTTACTTACAGGACTAATCTCATAGTCATAACTCATATGGATGTTACCCTCTCTTTATGGGAACAACCAACAAGGGTCACTCTTGGGAATTAACAACAGTCCCAAAGGACTCCTCTTAATCTTGTTTAAACAAATTATCCTTTTTGTCGATTCTAACAATTATAGGTCAGGTAATCCGACCCTACATATTTTCATCAATCCTCTCAATCATGGGAAGTTATATGCTCAGGTTTTAGTCTTTTAATAATGTAGTAATTATAACTTTCTAAGGATCCTACCAATCCTTACCAGATTTCCTAAATCATGAAGGAGTTCTTCATGAGGATATTAATTCTTACCTAACCAACCATCTCAATTGCAAGAGACTCTACCTGCTTTTGTAGGTAGCCATTGTCACACTATAACAGAACAACTCAGTTCCTATCCCTTGTCTGGCTCATGCAACTTCATAGAACAATTTATTCCACCTCTGTTATTCACACTCGGGTCTTATCAATAATACTGATCAGTGCATTCCTACTCCTATAAGAGTAGTTACCATCTTAACAGAGGGGTTAAAGAAATTCCC
>JZKD02S1067207.1:34156-47452 GCA_000966675.3 Picea glauca
TGTTGAAAGAGTAACAAAAATGGATGCAAAAGAAACAAAATGAAACAATTTATGAAGTAATGTAAGGCCAGACTACATGCCAACAACAGGGTGGCAAGCAACCACAAAAATATAATAACAAGAAAAATATAAGGTGCAATTATTGTCATGTGCTAGGGCACATACAAAGAGACTATTGGAAGTGGAAGATTGCATTGTTTCATCTTGTCATCCGCAGAAATCAACATGATCAAGATTTTAAAGTTGATATGGAGAACTCCAATGACTAAGATTTCTTCACTATATACCTAGGAACGAAATAGCACATGACAAGGAAATAAAAATTGCTCTAGATTTATTGCCATCTTTACATGAATAGAATTATCTAGTTCAAAGATAAAATCTACCATAAAGTATATGACGTTGGAGAGTTGCAAGTCCCTATTGCTAATGGAGGAATATTCTGCAAGGAGTGTTGCATGTGCCAAATTTGGCAAGAGATTTGAAATCTATTGCAAAAATAATAGATTTGGGCTAGAATATTAAATTCCACTAAACAAATTGGCATTGTGAAGAACTAAGCAAGGAATGTTCATTTACATGCTCCTAAGAAGGGAATTTATATGTTTTAAAGTTAAATTTATAAGTTGCATCATCTATTATAAAAAATAGTTTGTGGACTAGTGTCATTAGAGGTTTATTCATGTAAATGCCAAAACTCTATTAGAAATGAAAACGAAAAGCATGGTAAATGGGATGATGAGCCAAAAAAAATGATTCTAATTTGGACTCATGAATATTGTGCAATTGACAAGTGAATTAGAAGGCACAATGTCTACACTAGAATGTGGGGTTCTAGATTTAGTGCACAGTGATATTTGCAGTCTTAAATATGTAGAATATGTTGGTGGGATGGATTTTTTTAGAGCTTTCCTTGATGCTTTTAGCAGAAAAACTTGTATTTATTACTCTAAAATGGTTGGTGCATTTAATGTTTTCCACAATTTCAAGCAATGGTGCAGTCTTAAATATGTAGAATATGTTGGTGGGATGAATTTTTTTAGAGTTTTCCTTGATGACTTTAGCAGAAAAACATGTATTTATTACTCTAAAATGGTTGGTGCATTTAATGTTTTTCCACAATTTCAAGCAATGGTTGAAAAGTAGCTTGAGCCCTCAAGTTATTTTGCAAGAAAGCTAGCATAATGAGGCAATTTGCAACTCCATATTCCTCTCAGCAAAATGGTGTTATGGGAGGAAGAACAGAACAATGTTGGATTTATATGCATACTAGTTTAAAGTCAACATGATAGAAGATATTGGACAAAAGTTTTTTCAACAACAACATATTTGTAGAATAGATTGTGGTAATAAATGGAAAATTTTTAGAAGTAGCTTGGTTTGGACTAATCGATTGGGTCTAGCTCAAGCCATTGAAAGAATAATTGTTATCCTCTCCACCCGGGTTCAAATCCCACCATTCCACCATGGAGGAAATCTAGCGTGTGCTAAATTTCCATCTTCACAAGCACAAGCATTTCTCGAACAATATTATTCAACCATGGGGGAAAGCTAGCATGTGTTAGCTTTCCCTTCTTCACAAGCACAAGTTCTTCTTGAACAACATCATTCCACCGTGGGGGAAATCTAGCGATAGCTTTCCCTTTTGCAGAAGCACCAACGCATCTCAAACAACATCACTCCAACATCGGGGAAAGCTAGTGCATGCTAGATTTCCCTCTTGCAAAAGTGAAAGCACATATCAAACAACATCAGTACATTGTGGGAAAGCTAATGCGTGATAACTTTCGAACAACATCACTCCACGGTGGAGCAAATACAAGCGCATTTCAAACAACATCACTCCACGGTGGAGGAAAGCTAGCGCGTGCTAACTTTCCTTCTTGCACATGCACAAGTGTATTTCAAAAAATAACATTCCATTGTGGAGGAAATCTAGTGCATGCTAGTTTTCCTTCTTGCACAAGCACAAACACATTTCGAACAACAACATTCCATTGTGGAAGAAAGCTAGAGTGTGCTAGTTTTCCTTCTTTCACAAACACAAGCACATTTTAAACAAAAATCCACTATGGAGGAAAGTTATTACATGCTAGGTTTCCTTATTGCACAAGAACACACGCAATTTGAACAACAACATTTCATTGTGGACGAAAGCTAACGCGTGTTAGGTTTCTTTCTTGTACAAGCACAAGCACATTTCAAACAACAACATTTCACTATGGAGAAAAGCTAGTGCGTGATAGTTTTCCTTCTTAAACAAAACAAATGCATTTCGAAAAAAATCATTCCACTATGGAGCAAAGCTAATGCATGTTAAATTTCCTTCTTGCACAAGCAAAAGCACATTTTGATCATCATCATTCCACTATGGAGGAACGTTGGTGCATGCTAGCTTTCCTTCTTGCACAAGAAGAAACGCATTTCGAACATCATTCCACTGTGGAGGAACACCAGTGCATACTATCTTTCCTTCTTGCACAAGCAAAAGTGCATTTCAATCAACATCATTCCATTGTGTAGGAATGCTAACACATGCTAGCTTTCCTTCTTACACAAGAAGAAATGCATTTCATACAAAATCATTCTACTGTGAAGGAAAACTAGCACATGCTATCTTTCCTTCTTGCACAAGCACAAGCACATTTTGGACAACATCATTCCACTGTGAAGTAAATCTAGGGCGTGTTATCATTCCCTCCTACACACACACAATCTCATCTCGAACAATATTATTCCACCGTGGAGGAAAGCTAGTGCGTGCTAGCTTTCCCTCTTGCACAAACACAAGTGCATCTCGAACAACATCATTCCACTATGGAGAAAAGTTAGCGTCTATTGGATTTCTCTCTTGCACAAGTATAAATGCAACTCGAACAACATCATTCCATTGTGGGGGAAAGCTAATGTGTGGTAGCTTTCCCTCTTGCAAAAGTACAAGTGCATCTTGAACAACATCATTCCATTGTGGGGGAAATCTAGTGTGTGTTAGCTTTCCCCCTTGCAAAAGCACAAGCGCATCTCGAACAACATTATTCCACCATGGGGGAAGGCTAGAGCATGCTATCTTTCCCTCTTGCATAAGCACAAGAGCATCTCGAACAACATCATTACACCATGGGGGAATGCTAGCGCTTGTTAAATTTTCCTCTTGCACAAGAACAAACGCATCTTGAACAACATCATTCTACCATGGGGAAAGCCAATGCATGCTATCTTTTTCTCTTGCACAAGCACAAATGCATCTCGAACAACATTATTCCACCATGGGGGAAAGCTAGCACATGTTAAATTTCCCTCTTGCACAAGCGTGTGCGCGTTTTGAACAACATCATTCCATCGTGGGAAAAAGATAGTCCATGTTAGATTTCCCTCTTGCATAAGTACAAATGCAAGCACATATTGAACAACATCGTTCCACCGTGGGGGAAAGCTAGCACGCCAAGCACAAATGCATCTCAAACATCATCCCACCATGGGGGAATGCTAGTGCGTGCTAGTTTTCCCTCTTACACAAGCATATACTCATCTTGAACAACATCATTCCACTATGGGGTAAATCTAGTGTGTGCTAGCTTTCTCTCTTGCACAAGCATAAGTGCATCTCGAACAACATCATTCCTCTGTGGGGTAAAACTAGCATATGCTAGCTTTCCATCTTGCAGAAGCACAAGCACAACTTGAAAAACATCATTCCACTGTGGCGGAAAGCTAGAGCATGCTAGCTTTCCCTCTTTCACAAACACGAGCGCATCTCAAACAACACCATTCTAGCATGGATGAAAACTTGCACATGTTAGCCTTCCCTCTAGCACAAGAACAAGCACATCTCAAACAACATCATTCCATCGTCAAGGAAATCTAGTGTGTGCTAGTTTTCCCTCTTGCACAAGCACAAGTGCATCTCGAACAACATCATTCCACCATGGGGGAAAGCTTGCGCTTATTAGCACTCCCTCTTGCACAAGCATAAGCGCATCTCGAACAACATCATTCCACCATGGAAGAAAACTAGCGCATGCTAGATTTCTCTCTTGCACAAGCACAGGCACATCCCAAACATCATTCCACCATGGGGGAAAGCTAGAACACGTGCTAGCTTTCCCTCCTGCAAAAACACAAGCTCATATCAAACATCATTCAATGTGGGGGAAAGCTAGTGCATGCTAGCTTTCCATCTTACACAAGCGCATATTGAACAACATCATTCCACCATGGGGGGAAGCTAGTGCATGTCAGCGTTCCCTATTGCACAAGAACAAGCGCATCTCAAACAACATCATTCTGCCATGGGGAAAAGCTAGTGCGTGCTAGCTTTCCCTCTTGCAAAAGCACAAGCACATATCGAACAACATCATTCCACCATGGGAGAAATCTAGCGCATGCTAGCTTTCCCTCTTGCACAAGCACAAGTGCATCTCAAAAAACATCATGCCACCGTGGGGGAAAACCAGCAAAGCTAGCATGTGCTAGCTTTCCCTCTTGCACAAACACAAATGAATCTCAAACATCATTCCACTGTGGGGGAAAGCTAGCGCATGCTAGCTTTTTCTCTTGCACAAGCACAAGTGCATCTTGCACAACATCACGCCACCGTGGGGGAAAGCTACCATGCGCTAGTTTTTCCTCTTACACAAGCACAAGCGCATCTCGAACAACATCATCCAACCATGAGGGAAATCTAGTGCATGCTATATTTACATCTTGAACAAGCAAGAGCACATCTGAAACATCATCCCATCGTGGGGGAAAGCTAGCATGTGCTATCTTTCCCTGTTGCACAAGTAGGAGCACATTTCGGAAAACATCATCCCACCTTGGGGGAAAGCTAGCACATGCTAGCTTTCCCTCTTGCACAAGCAGGAGCACATCTTGAACAACATCATTCGTCCATTGGGGAAAGCTAGCACACACTATCTTTCCCTCTTGCACAAGCAGGAGTGCATCGCGAACAATATCATCCCACCGTGGGGGAAAGTTAGTGCATTCTAGCTTTCCCTCTTGCGCAAGAAAGGAGTGCATCTTGAACAACATCATCCCACCATTAGGCATGCTATCTTTCCCTCTTGCACAAGCAGGAGTGCATCTTGAACAACGTCATCCCACCAGTGGGGAAAGCTAGTGTGTGCTAGATTTTCGTCTTGCACAAGCACGAGCTCATCTCGGACAACATCATCCCACCGTGGGGGAAGCTAGTGTGTGCTAGCTTTCCCTCTTGCACAAGCACAAGATCATCTCGAACAACATCATCCCACCCTAAGGGAAAGCTAGTGCATGCTAGCTTTCCCTAATGTGAAAACACGAGCTCATCTCAGACAACATCATCCCACCATGGGTGAAAGATAGTGCATGCTAGATTTCCCTCTTGCACAAGCACAAGCACATCTCAAACAACATGATTCCACTGTAGGAAAACAATAACGCAAGCTAGCTTTCCCTCTTACATAAGCACAAGCACAAACACATCTTTAACAACATCACTCCAACCTAGGGGAAAGCTAGCACGTGCTAGCTTTCCCTCTTGAACAAGAACCAACGCATCTCGAAAATCATCCCACCACGGGGGTAAGATAGCGCATGCTAGCTTTCTCTCTTACACAAGCATATACGCATATCGAACAACATCATTTCATTGCAGGTGGAAGCTAGTGCATGCTATCTTTCTCTCTTATAGAAGCACAAGAACATCTCGAACAACATCATTCCTCCATGGGGTAAAACTAGCGCAGGACAACTTTCCATCTTGTAGAAGCACAAGCACATCTTGAACAACATCTTTCTACTGTGGGGGAAAGCTAGCGCGTGCTAGCTTTGCCTCTTGTACAAACAAGCGCATCTCGAACAACATCATTTTAGCATGGAGGAGCTTGCACATGCTAGCCTTTCCTCTTGCACAAGAATAATCTCATCTTGAACAACATCATTCCACCGTCAAGGAAATCTAGCGTGTGCTGCCTTTCCCTCTTTAACAAGCACAAGTGCATCTCGAACAACATCATTCCGCCATGGGGGAAAGCTAGTTTATGTTGGCTTTCCCTCTTGCAAAAGCACAAGAACATCTCGAACAACATCATTCCATTGTGGGGGAAATCTAGTGCATGCTAGATTTCCCTCTTGCATAAGCATAGGCACATCTTGAACATCATTCGACCGTGGGGGAAAGCTAACACAAGCTAATTTTCCCTCTTGCACAAGCACAAGCTCATCTCAAACAACATCATTCAATGTGCTAGCTTTCCCCCTAGCACAAACACATCTCGAATAACATCATTCCACCATGGGGTGAAGCTAGTCTGTGCTAGCTTTCCCTATTGCACAATCAAAAGTGCATCTCAAACAACATCATTCCACCATGGGGGAAAGATAGCGCGTGCTATCCTTCTCTCTTGCACAAGCACAAGCGCATATCGAACAACATCATACCAATGTTGGGAAAAGGTAGCGCATGCTAGCTTTCCCTCTTGCACAATCACAAGCACATCTCGAACATCGTCCCACCATGGGGGAAAGCTAGCGCATGCTAGCTTTCCCTCTTACACAGGAACAAGCATATCTCAAACAACATCATTCCACTGTCAAGAAAATCTAGTGCATGCTAGTTTTCCCTCTTGCACAAGCACAAGTGCATCTCGAACAACATCATTTCACCGTGGGGGAAAGCTTGTGCCTACTAGCACTCCCTCTTGCATAAGCATAAGCGCATCTCGAACAACATCATTCCACCATGGCAGAAAACTAGCACATGCTAGCTTTCTCTCTTGCACAAGCACAGGAACATACCAAACATCATTCCACCGTGGGGGAAAGATAACATGTGCTAGCTTTCCCTCTTGCAAAAGCACAAGCTCATATCAAACATCATTCAATGTGGGGGAAAGCTATCACATGCTAGATTTCCCTCTTGCACAAGCGCATCTCGAACAACATCATTCCACCATGGGGGAAGCTAGTGCGTGTCAGCTTTCCCTATTGCAAAAGCACAAGCGCATCTCAAACAACATAATTCCGCCATGGGGGAAAGCTAGTACATGCTATATTTCCCTCTTGCAAAATCACAAGCACATATCATATAACATCATTCCACTGTGGGAGAAAGCTAGCGCGTGCTAGCTTTCCCTCTTGCACAAGAACAAGTGCATCTCGAAAAACACCATGCCACCGTGGGGAAAAGCTATCACGTGCTAATTTTCCCTCTTGCAAAAGAACAAATGCATCTCAAACATCATTCCATCGTGGGGGAAAGCTAGTGCATGCTATCTTTCCCTCTTGCACAAGCACAAGTGCATCTTGAACAACATCACTCCACCGTGGGGGAAAGCTAGCATGCACTAGTTTTCCCTCTTGCACAAGCACAAGCACAAGCACATCTCAAACAACATAATCAAACCATGAGGGAAATCTAGTGCATGCTAGATTTCCATCTTGAGCAAGCAGGAGCACATCTCAAACATCATCCCATTGTGGGGGAAAGCTAGCACATGCTAGCTTTCCCTCTTTCACAAGTAGGGGCACATTTCGAAAAACATCATTCCACCTTGGGGGAAAGCTAGCGCAGGCTATCTTTCCCTCTTGCACAAGCATGAGCGCATCTTGAACAACATCATTCGTCCATGGGGGAAAGCTAGCACACGCTAGCTTTCCCTCTTGCACAAGCAGGAGCGCATCGCGAACAATATCATCCCACCGTGGGGGAAAGTTAGTGCATTCTAGATTTCCCTCTTGCGCAAGTAGGAGTGCATCTCGAACAACATCATCCCACCATTAGGTGTGCTAGCTTTCTGATCTAAAAATGAAGAAGACTTGTATTCTTGAAAATATTTGCAAGTTAAATTTTATGTGTTAAAATACAAATGGATCAACTTTGCAACACAACTTTAATAGGATTTACTCATTCAATATGCATATAAACAACAGAAAAAATAATGAACAGAAAACACATAACACAACAAATGATAAAGGAGTTCACCCCTCTCTTGGGCTACATCTCCTGGTCCAACTTCCAATGTATCGTTTCTATTATTTTCTCAAAGTGCTCAAAAATGTGTTTTACAATGCTCAAAATGCCAAATAGACTGCTCCAATGGCTTCAGAACGTCCAAAAACCCCTAGCTGGGCTTTTCATCACCTCGTTTGGCCAAAAATTGAAGAAGATAGGCTTCCTGAAAGTCCCCCCTTCAAACTTGTTGTCTCTGCATCTACAAAAATCACCCTTGTTGGCTGCACCTAGCCCACACGGATATTTAAGTGTAAAAACTTAGCACCGGGCACAACCGCACGACTGGTACAAACTATCACATGGTTACTGTAACATACCCACTAATTAAATCAAATTTTTCCGGTCCTCTGTCGGATTCGAACTCCTAAATAACCAAGGAGGTCCAACGTAAACTGACTCTTTCTCTCTTCTTCTCCGTTCTCATATGATCGCGGGTCATGATCACGGTTCAGATTGAACGCAGTGTTTATTTGTATTTCGTGCTTTGGCGCTACAGTAATGTCCAAAAACTAGACTCTGCAACCACCGAACCCCGGCAGGGATAACGAGTCTCCAACAGGGATGAATGCTCACGGGGTCAGCGATTGACCAATGGAAATAAATCTCAACAGAAGTAGAGAACCGCCAATGAGAACAAGCCCCATCACGCGGTTAGGTGTAATACAGGTAGCAAGAGGGAAACACGACACGGTGGTCATAATGACAGGGAGGGGTCCCACTTCATACGCCACACTATTCCGGACCCCCCCCCCTCATTAAAGGTAGAATGGCAAGGGGGCTCCGAAATGGAACCTCAGTCGTAGATCTGGGCGGTTGAACTCTGGCCGTCCAGATCCTCTTGTCGCTAATCCCATCGTCTATTTACGTCCTGACTTAAGTTGACGTCTTGTCCCCACGTCTAATGGTCAGGACAAACTTGGAGATCCTCCGAAAGAATCTCTCTCGTCCATCGGGGTTTCAAATGTCACAATATTGAAATACGTAAGCCTTTGGTCCTCGGAATCCCCGATATCCTGATATGACGTCAACTTCCGCTAGTCCCCTAGACTAAACCTTTTGGTCCATACGACCTCCCTCTATATGACCGCAATCGTATCCTTTCATCGGGGTTTCTCCCCAAGGGCGCTGATGATTGCCACGCGTCCTTCGGGACTTTCGATGTCCTGGTTTCGGGACTTTCGATGTCCTGGTTCCTTCGACCTTAGGAATGTCGATTCCCAATCTTCCGACTCTGATCAGATCTTCAACACCTGTCCCTCTGAACGGACGGTTCAGATTAAGTCGGGGTTTTTTTGCCTGGGACATCCCCGTCCTCTTGTCCCTGGAAATGTCGATTTTCCGATGCGCCAAACGCCGATGGCACTTGATCTCCGTCGCGTGTCCTCTGCCAATGGACAGTCCAGATCCTTGTCGGGATATCGCGGATCGCAATTCCAACATGTAAGAGTTTCATGCCTTCAAAAACTCCGATCCTCCGATCCCCGACTCCTCGGGATCTCCTGACACGCGTCCTCCAAAATGGACGGTTCAGATCGTGTCGGGAAATCGCGTATCGCGATTCCCAGCGGCAAGATTTCCTTGCTCTCGCAAACCCCGATTTCCCGATGCTCGACTTCTCTGGATCTCCTGACACGCGTCCTCAACTATGGACTGCTCAGATCCTCTTGTGGCTTCGCCACTATTAACGAGGCTTAGCCCTCGTCTACCTCCCTATAGATCTAACGACTGTCGGGTTCCCTAGCTAAGATCCGGAATTCTTTGTTGCCCGCGAAGACACCGAAGACAAAGGGGTAAGGCCATTAACATCCCTACCATTTTCCTACCGATCTAACGGTCGGGTGTGACCGTAGATTCCCCGAAGGAATCTCGTCCATTGATCGTCACCTATCAGGGATAAGGTACTTAACTTCCCAGCTTTCTCCTCCGATCTGACGGTGGTGAGTGACTACAGATCTCCCGACGGGATCTCGTCCGTCGATTCAATACTTCATCCTTATGCTGTCGTTCCGGGTTTTCAAGAGGATCGTTCCTCCTCGTCCAGGTTTACTAAGGTCTTATGCCTTCATCTTCTCCTCCACAGTTCTTCGTGGACTTTTCAAAGAGGGTATCTCTATGGGGAGTTTTACCCAGGGCATTTGTCTGAGGCAGGTAAGGGTATCATTCTCTCGAGAACCAGACGTAAATTCTAAACCAGATCAGTATGCATATAAATAACGATTCATGAGGACATAAGCCATACATAGTCTTCTCATACAAGTATACAACTACTATTACTGATCATAGCACCATACAGACAATCTTATAATGAGATCATTTGCAGTTTATGAGCATATATGTTAGCATATAAATTTCAAGATGTGATATGAACAAAATACTTATCAGAAATAACTTCAGAAATGGGTGCAACTGCTGAGAGGGGTGCTCGTTTCCACCCAACCGTAGGCGTAGCGACTCCTACTGGATTTACCACTATCCACCCCCGAGCTGAGACCACGATGTCCGGAGACCTACGTCTCTCTGTCTGCCAGTGCCCAGGAGCGAAGGTTGCAATCCTCCCTCTCTGCGATCACTCACTCTGCGTAAAATTGCCAGAGTTTCCCCTCGCGTCCGTGCCCTTTCAAATCGTTTCAGCCATGCGCCTTATCCTCTCTCGAGGTTGCGTGTGGCACGATTACCCTTGCGTTGGTCATTCATGATGGCTCTATGTATAGGTGGTTCACCTCCCCATCCCTCATCAATCCATCAACCTACCAGTCTGCAAGGCATTTATTTCAGGGCTAGCGAGCCGCTTTTGGTTCTCCGGGCCAGTGGAGTCCAAATACGGTATTAAATTCTTGACGGAAGTTAACGCCCCTTTTTCAAGGTGCCCTCCACCACCATCGTGGTCTCATTTCCGCACATCCCCTCTCAGCAGTTCTGCAATAAATTCAAACTGTCATTTACATTCATTGACCTCTTTCTGAAGGTCCATTTACATCACATATTCATATTTATAAGTTTTTCCATAGTCCTTGGCCAGTTCAGTTATATTTACAATTTGGGGGAAACAGGGTGTTACAATTCCCTCCCCCTTAAAAAGGAACATCGTCCTCGATGTTCTTAGCTACTAATATGAATTGCATGTACAAAAGTAAACAAAATCGTATATGCCTGTCTCATGGCATCCTCCATCTCCCATGTAGCCTCATCTGAGCCAAAATGTTTCCACTGCACCTTGACCTGTGCAATGGTCCTGTTCCGGAGTTGGGTTTCCCTTCTATCCAATATGCATTGGGGTTCTGGCAGGAATTCTCCCTCCGGTTCCACCNGTCAGGTCCAAAAGAAATCCTATTCACAGGATTGCTCCAGCTGACTGGAGTATTACATTGTCTACCATAGAGGACCTCGAATGGGCTCATCTTTAAGGATGCTTGGTAGCCATTGCTGTAGGCAAATTCTACCAATGACAGGTAGTCTTCCCATTTCCTAGGCTGGTGCATCACATGCATCCTTAACATATCTTCTAATATCTGATTTACTCTTTCTATTTGTCCATCGTTTTGAGGGTGATAGGCGGTACTAAACAACAATTTAGTCTCTAAGCCCGCCATCAGTGATTTCCAGAATTTGGAAGTGAATTTTGTGTCTCTGTCAGATATTATCTCTTTTGACATGCCGTGCAGTCAAAACACCTCTTTCATAAATACCTGTGCGATATCTATCGCCTTGCAGGTCGATTTGATGGGAATGAAATGAGCAGACTTGCTCAGTTTATCTACCACCGCCATAATGGCATCATTCTGTCTGGTTGAAGTCGGTAATCCGATGATAAAATCCATGGAGATGGTTTCCCATTTCCATTCTGGGATGGGTAAAGGGTGCAGTAATCCGACTGGGTGTCGATGTTCTGCTTTAACCTGTTGGCATTCTATGCATTGGGCCAAATATTTGGCTATGTCCTTCTTCAATCCCGGCCAATAAAACTGTTTTCGGGTGGCAGTAATCATTTTTTGGTATCCTGGGTGACCAGTGTAGGGTATTTTATGTAGTTCATCCATGATGAACCTCTTCGGTTCGTCACAATTGGGAATGTAAAGTCTATCTATGTAGGTGAGTAGACCTCCTTCGGTCATCTGATAGCCTTCGTATTTTACTCCAGCGGGTTCTTGCTGTAGGTATAGGGTTACATTTCGGACGAAGGAATATGTTTCTTGTGCTTCTTTGACTCTGTCCTTGATATACGTCTCACAGGTACTCAACGCGGCCAGGTGAATCGTTCTCATGCTTTTGCTAAGGGCATCGGCCAGTCTATTCTCCTTACCCTTGATGTGTTTGATTTCAAAATCAAATTCGCTAAGGAGGGCCATCCATCTAGCTTGTCTAGTATTGAGCTTGGGTTGATCAAACAAATACCGTAATCCACNGTCAGTTTTTGACTTCCAGAGACAACACTTAGGCATAGTCAGTGCTGCTGATTGTAACTGTTGAGTCTAAGAGGGAGTGTTAAATATATTGTACCCTCAACAGTATGACCGTACATTGCGAGCTGTACTGGACAGTTGTACTTTCTATTTTTGTCTTGCTTGAGCATATATAGCTCAACCATCTTACATTGTAATGGTCTTCTGAATCTCTTCAGTTCTGTTCTGTACTTCTTCATACATTTGAATATACTATTCTTTTCTCTCTGCATTTCTCTGTCTTTCACAGACGCCACTGCTTCGAAGTTGGAAGTTTTAATAACAATGATTTTTGAAGTTTAAAATGAGGGGACAAATTCGCCAAACCAAAAATCCAAGGTCTGATTTGCAGTATCTCCATGTTTACAGTTAGGGTTTCAAGTTTGTTTGTGAAATTTATATTGAAATTAACCTAGAGTGTCAACTTTCTTTCTAGTTAATTTTATTTGAGTGTCAACTTTCTTTCTAGTTAATTTTATTTCACTGTAATATTGAAATTAATATAAGGTTTATTTCTCGTTAATTATATTGCAATGTCATGAGTGTGATCTTATCAAATTCTAGGTATTTTAGGTATTAGAGATTCCCAAGGGAACGTGTCCCTTACCACCTTATATAGAAAATCTACCACTGTAACTAGCCAACGTAACGAAAACAAAACACAATATTATCCATCACTATCGCTACAAGAATACAAGCATATTGCTGTAAATTATTTTTTTTATTTTTTCCCTCAGTACAAATCTGAACTGGGCTTCTTGTATACCACAAAATTGCCTCTCCCTCGCTCTTTGCAAATCTTGATCTCAGAGTAGTCTCTCAAATCCTCCAAGCTAATATATTGTTGCTTCACCAGCCTGT
>JZKD02S1067207.1:80253-98418 GCA_000966675.3 Picea glauca
TTTGTCCGAGATGAGCTTGTGCTTGTGCAAGAGGGAAAAGCTAGCACGTGCTAGCTTTCCCCCATGGTGGAATGATGTTGTCCAAGATGAGCTCGTGCTTGTGCAAGAGGGAAAGCTAGCACGTGCTAGCTTTCCCCCATGGTGTTTGAGATGCGCTCGTGCTTTTGCAAGAGGGAAAGCTAGCACTAGCTTTCCCCCACAGTTGGATGATGTTGTTCAAGATGCACTTCTCCTTGTGCAAGATGGAAAGCTAGACTGTGCTAGCTTTCCCACCAGTGGGATGATGTTGTTCGAGATACGCTCCTACTTGTGCAAGAGGGAAAACTATGCTAGCTTCCCCAGCAGTGAAATGATGTTGTTTGAGATGCGCTCCTACTTGTGCAAGAGGGAAAGCTAGCACATGCTAGCTTTCCCCCACATTGGGATGATGTTGTCCTAGATGAGCTCGTGCTTGTGCAAGATAGAAATCTAGTAAGTGATAGCTTTCCCCCATGGTGGGATGATGTTGTTTGAGATGAGCTCGTGCTTGTGCAAGAGGGAATGATCTTGTCTGAGATGAGCTTGTCCTTGTGCAAGAGTTAAAGCTAGCATGAGCTATCTTTCCCCCATGGTGGGATGATGTTGTTATAGATGAGGTTGTACTTGTGTAAGAGGGAAATCTAACACGCACTAGATTTCCCCCACGGTGGGATGATGTTTTTCCGAGATGAGTGCGTGATTGTGCAAGGCAGAAAGCTAGCACATGCTAGCTTTCCCCCATGGTGGGATGTTGTTGTCTGAGATGAGCTCGCGCTTGTGCAAGAGGGAAAGCTAGCACATGCTAGCTTTCCTCCATGGTGGGATGATGTTGTCCTAGATGAGATCGCGCTTGTGCAAGACGGAAAGCTAGCATGCGCTAGCTTTCCCCCACGGTGGGATGATGTTGTCTGAGATGAGCTCGTGCGTGTGCAAGAGGGTAAACTAGCACATGCTAGATTTCCCCCACAGTGGGATGTTGTTGTCCGAGATGAGCTCCTTCTTGTGCAAGAGGGAAAACTAGCCTATAGGGAAAGCTATCATACGTTAGCTTTCCCCAACGATGGGATGATGTTGTTTGAGATGCACTCTTGCTTGTGCAAGAGGGAAAACTAACACGTGATAGATTTTCCCATGGTGGTATGATTTTGTCTGAGATGAGCTCGTGCTTGTGCAAGAGGCAAAATCTAGCACATTCTATCTTTCCCCTATGGTGGAATGATGTTGTCCAAGATGAGCTCGTGCTTGTGCAAAAGGGAAAGTTAGCACCCGCTAGATTTTCCCCAAAGTGGGATGATGTTGTTCGAGATGAGATCGTGCTTGTGAAAGAGGAAAAGTTAGCATGCACTAGCTTTCCCCACCAGTGGGATGATGTTGTTTGAGATGCGATCCTACTTGTGCAAGAGGGAAATCTAGCACTAGCTTTCCCCCACGGTGGGATGATGTTGTTCAAGATGCACTCCTCCTTGTGAAAGATGGAAAGCTAACATGCGCTAGCTTTCCCACCAGTGGGATGATGTTGTTCGAGATGCGCTCCTAATTGTGCAAGAGGGAAAACTATGCTAGCTTTCCCACCAGTGGGATGATGTTGTTCGAGATTCTCTCCTACTTGTGCAAGAGGGAAAGCTAGCACACACTAGCTTTCCCCCACATTGGGATGATGTTGTCCTAGATGAGCTCGTGCTTGTGCAAGATAGAAATCTAGTAAGTGTTAGCTTTCCCCCGTGGTGGGATGATGTTGTCTGAGATGAGCTCGTGCTTGTGCAAGAGGGAATGATCTCGTCCGAGATAAGCTTGTCCTTGTGCAAGAGTTAAAGCTAGCACGAGCTATCTTTCCCCCATGGTGGAATGATGTTGTTCTAGATGAGGTTGTACTTGTGCAAGAGGGAAAGCTAACACGTGCTAGCTTTCCCCCACGGTGGGATGATGTTTGTTCGAGATGAGTGCGTGATTGTGCAAGACAGAAAGCTAGCACGCGCTAGCTTTCCCCCACGGTGGGATGTTGTTGTCTGACATGAGCTCGCGCTTGTGCAAGAGGGAAATCTAGCACATGCTAGCTTTCCTCCACGGTGGGATGATGTTGTCCTAGATGAGGTCGCGCTTGTGCAAGACGAAAAGCTAGCATATGCTAGCTTTCCCCCACGGTGGGATGATGTTGTCTGAGATGAGCTCGTGCTTGTGCAAGAGGGTAAACTAGCACATGCTAGCTTTCCCCCACAGTGGGATGTTGTTGTCCGAGATGAGCTCCTTCTTGTGCAAGAGGGAAAACTAGCCTGTAGGGAAAGCTATCACACGCTAGCTTTCCCCAACGATGGGATGATGTTGTTTGAGATGCACTCTTGCTTGTGCAAGAGAGAAAACTAACACGTGATAGATTTCCCCATGGTGGTATGATTTTTTCCGAGATGAGCTCGTGATTGTGCAAGAGGGAAAATCTAGCATGTGCTATCTTTCCCCCATGGTGGAATGATGTTGTCCAAGATGAGCTCGTGCTTGTGCAAGAAGGAAAGTTAGCACCTGCTAGATTTCCCCCAAAGTGGGTTGATGTTGCTTGAGATGAGTTCATTCTTGTGTAAGAGGGAAAATTAGCATGCACTAGCTTTCCCCACCAGTGGGATGATGTTGTTTGAGATGCGCTCCTGCTTGTGCAAGAGGGAAATCTAGCACTAGATTTCCCCCACGGTGGGATGATGTTGTTTGAGATGCACTCCTCCTTGTGCAAGATGGAAAGCTAACATGCGCTAGCTTTCCCACCAATGGGATGATGTTGTTCGAGATGCGCTCCTAATTGTGCAAGAGGGAAAACTATGCTAGCTTTCCCACCAGTGGGATGATGTTGTTCAAGATTCTCTCCTACTTGTGCAAGAGGGAAAGCTAGCACACACTAGCTTTCCCCCACATTGGGATGATGTTGTCCTAGATGAGCTCGTGCTTATGCAAGATAGAAATCTAGTACGCATTAGCTTTTCCCCATGGTGGGATGATGTTGTTTGAGATGAGCTCGTGCTTTTGAAAGAGGGAATGATGTTGTCCGAGATGAGCTCGTCCTTGTGCAAGAGTTAAAGCTAGCATGAGCTATATTTTCCCCATGGTGGGATGATGTTGTTCTAGATGATCTCATGCTTGTGCAAGTGGGAAAGCTAGCACAGGCTAGCTTTCCCCCACGATGGGATGATGTTTTCCGAGATGAGCTCATGTTTGCGCAAGGGGTAAAGCTAGCACATTCTAGCTTTCCCCGATGGTGGGATGATGTTGTTTGAGATGAGCTCGTGCTTGTGTAAGAGGGAAAGCAAGCACGGGCTAGCTTTCCCCCACTATGGGATGATGTTGTATGAGATGATATCCTTCTTTTGCAAGAGGGAAAGCTATCACACGCTTGCTTTCCACAACTATGGGATGATTTTGTTTGAGATGCACTCCTGCTTATGCAAGAGAGAAAGCTAGCACATACTGGCTTTCCCCCATGGTGGGATGATGTTGCCTAAGATGAGCTCGCACTTGTGCAAGAGGGAAAACTAGCACATGCTAGCTTTCCCCCACTGTAGGATGATGTTGTCCGAGATGAGCTCGTAATTCTGCAAGAGGGAAAGATAGCATGTGCTAGCTTTCCCCCACGGTGCTTGAGATGCACTCCTGCTTGTGCAAGAGGGAAAGCTCGTGCTTGTGCAAGAGGGAAAGCTAGCACGTGCTAGCTTTCCCCCATGGTGGGATGATGTTTGTCTGAGATGAGCTCGTGCTTATGCAAGTTGGAAATCTAGCACGCGCTAGCTTTCCCCCACGATGTGATGATGTTTTCCGAGATGAGCTTGTGGTTGTGCAAGGGGGAAAGCTAGAACATGCTAGCTTTCCCTGATGGTGGGATGATGTTGTTCGATATGAGATCGTGCTTGTGCAAGAGGGAAAGCAAGCACGCGCTAGCTTTCCCCCACTGTGGGATGATGTTGTCTGAGATGAGTTCCTTCTTCTGCAAGAGGGAAAGCTAGCATGTAGGGAAATCTATCACACGCTAGCTTTCCCCAACGATGGGATGATGTTGTTTGAGATGCACTCCTGCTTGTTCAAGAGGGAAAACTAACACGTGACAGATTTCCCCATGGTGGAATGATTTTGTTCGAGATGAGCTTGTGCTTGTGTAAGAGGGAAAAACTAGCACGTGCTAGCTTTCCCCCATGGTGGAATGATGTTGTCCAAGATGAGCTCATTCTTGTGCAAGAGGGAAAGTTATCATGCGCTAGATTTCCCCCAAAGTGGGATGATCTTGTTCAAGATGAGCTCGTGCTTGTGCAAGAGGGAAAGTTAGCACGCACTAGATTTCCCCACCAGTGGGATGATGTTGCTTGAGATGTGCTCCTTCTTGTGAAAGAGGGAAAGCTAGCACTAACTTTCCCCCACGGTGGGATGATGTTGTTCGAGATGCACTCCTCCTTGTGCAAGATGGAAAGCTAGCATGCGCTAGCTTTCCCACCAGTGGGATGATGTTACTCGAGATGCACTCCTACTTGTACAAGAGGGAAAACTATGCTAGCTTTCCCACCAGTGGGATGATGTTGTTCGAGATGCACTCCTACTTTTGCAAGAGGGAAAGCTAGCACACGCTAGCTTTCCCCCACATTGGGATGATGTTGTTCTAGATGAGCTCATGCTTGTGCAAGATAGAAATCTAGTACGCGTTAGCTTTCCCCCATGGTGGGATGATGTTGTCTGAGATGAGCTCGTGCTTGTGCAAGAAGGAATGATGTTGTCCGAGATGAGCTCGTCCTTGTGCAAGAGTTAAAGCTAGCATGAGCTATCTTTCCCCCGTGGTGGGATGATGTTGTTCTAGATGAGGTTGTACTTCTACAAGAGGGAAAGCTAACACGCACTAGCTTTCCCCTACGGTGGGATGATGTTTGTCCAAGATGATCTCGTGCTTTTGCAAAATGGAAAGCTACCACGTGCTAGCTTTCCCCCACGGTGGGATGTTGTTGTTCGAGATGAGCTTGCACTTATGCAAGAGGGAAAGCTAGCACGTGCTAGCTTTCCTCCACGGTGGGATGATGTTGTCCTAGATGAGCTCGCGCTTGTGCAAGATGGAAAGCTAGCACGTGCTATATTTCCCCCATGATGGGATGATGTTGTCCAAGATGAGCTCGTGCTTGTGCAAGGGGGGAAGCTAGCACATGCTAGCTTTCCCCGATGGTGGGATGATGTTGTTCGAGATGAGCTCGTGCTTGTGCAAGAGTGAAAACAAGCATGCGCTAGCTTTCCCCCACTGTGGGATGATGTTGTCTGAGATGAGCTCCTTCTTATGCAAGAAGGAAAGATTACCTGTAGGGTAATCTATCACACGCTAGCTTTCCCCAATGATGGGATGATGTTGTTTGAGATGCACTCCTTCTTGTGCAAGAGGAAAAACTAACACGTGATAGATTTCCCCATGGTGGGATGATTTGGTCCGAGATGAGCTCGTGCTTGTGCAAGAGGGAAAAGCTAGCATGTGCTAGCTTTCCCCCATGGTGGAATGATGTTGTCCAAGATGTGCTCGTGCTTGTGCAAGAGGGAAAGTTAACACGCGCTATATTTCCACCAAAGTGGTATGATGTTGTTCGAGATGAGCTTGTGCTTGTGCAACAGGGAAAGTTAGCACACACTAGCTTTCCCCACCAGTGGGATGATGTTGTTTGAGATCCGCTCCTCCTTGTGCAAGAGGGAAAGCTAGCACTAGCTTTCCCCCATGGTGGGATGATGTTGTTCGAGATACACTCCTCCTTGTGCAAGATGGAAAGAAAGTATGCGCTAGCTTTCCCACCAGTGGGATGATGTTGTTCGAGATGCGCTCCTACTTGTGCAAGAGGGAAAACTATGTTAGCTTTCCCACCAATGGGATGATGTTGTTCGAGATGCGCTTGTCCTTGTGCAAGAGTTAAAGCTAGCACGAGCTATCTTTCCCCCATGGTGGGATGATGTTGTTCTAGATGAGAATGTACTTGTGCTAGAGGGAAAGCTAACACATGCTAGCTTTCCCCCACAGTGGGATGATGTTTGTCCGAGATGAGCTCATGCTTGTGCAAGATGGAAAGCTACCACGTTCTATCTTTCCCCCACGGTGGGATGTTGATGTCTGAGATGAGCTCGTGCTTGTGCAAGAGGGAAAGCTAGCATGTGCTAGCTTTCCTCCACGGCGGGATGATGTTGTCCTAGATGAGCTCACGCTTGTGCAAGACAGAAAGCTAGCACGTGCTAGCTTTCCCCCACAATGGGATGATGTTGTTCGAGATGAGCTCGTGCTTGTGCAAGGGGGAAAGCTAGCCCATGCTAACTTTCCCTGATGGTGGGATGATGTTGTTCGAGATGCACTCCTCCTTGTGCAAGATGGAAAGCAAGTATGCGCTAGCTTTCCCACCAGTGGGATGATGTTGTTCGAGATGCGCTCCTACTTGTGCAAGAGGAAAAACTATGCTAGCTTTCCCACCAATGGGATGATGTTGTTCGATATGCGCTCCTACTTGTGCAAGAGGGAAAACTATGTTTACTTTCCCACCAGTGGGATGATGTTGTTCGAGATTCGCTCCTACTTGTGCAAGAGGGAAAGCTAGCACACACTAGATTTCCCCCACATTGGGATGATGTTGTCCTAGATGAGCTCGTGCTTGTGCAAGATAGAAATCTAGTACGCATTAGCTTTCTACCATGGTGGGATGATGTTGTCTTAGATGAGCTCATGCTTGTGCAAGAGGGGATGATGTTGTCCGAGATGAGCTCATCCTTGTGCAAGAGTTAAAGATAGCACGAGCTATCTTTCCCCCATGGTGGGATGATGTTGTTCTAGATGAGCTCGTGCTTGTGCAAGTGGGAAAGCTAGTAGGCGCTAGCTTTCCCCCATGATGGGATGATGTTGTTCGAGATGAGCTCGTTCTTGTGCAAGGGGTAAAGCTAGCACATGCTAGCTTTCCCCGATGGTGGGATGATGTTGTTCGAGATGAGCTCATGCTTGTGAAAGAGGGAAAGCAAGAACGCGCTAAAATTCCCCCACTGTGGGATGATGTTGTTTCATATGAGCTCCTTCTTGTGCAAGAGGGAAAGCTATCACATGCTAGCTTTCCCCAAAGATGGGATGATGTCGTTTGAGATGCAATCCTGCTTGTGAAAGAGGGAAATCTAGCACGTGCTAGCTTTCCCCCATGATGGTATGGTGTTGTCTAAGATGAGCTCGTTCTTGTGCAAGAGGGAAAACTAGCACATGCTATCTTTCCCCCACAGTGGGATGATTTTTTCCGAGATGAGCTCGTGATTGTGCAAGAGGGAAAGCTAGCACGTGCTAGATTTCCCCCACGGTGCTTGAGATGCACTCCTGCTTGTGCAAAAGGGAAAGCTCGTGCTTGTGCAAGAGGGACAACTAGCACATGCTAGCTTTCCCCCATGGTGGGATGATGTTTGTTCGAGATGAGCTCGTTCTTGTGCAAGTGGGAAAGCTAGCACGCGCTAGCTTTCCCCCACGATG
Organism: Picea glauca; assembly: GCA_000966675.3. Taxonomy (NCBI): domain Eukaryota; kingdom Viridiplantae; phylum Streptophyta; class Pinopsida; order Pinales; family Pinaceae; genus Picea; species Picea glauca. Next base: position 87,749 of record JZKD02S1067207.1, read on the forward strand.
GGATGATGTTGTCTGAGTGAGCTCGTGCTTGTGAAAGGGGGAAAGCTAGCACATGCTAGATTTCCCCAATGATGGGATGATGTTGTTAGAGATGATCTTGTGCTTGTGCAAGAGGGAAAGCAATCACGCGATAGCTTTCCCCCACTATGGGATGATGTTGTCTGAGATGAGCTCCCTCTTTTGCAAGAGGGAAAGATAGCCTGTAGGGAAAGCTATCACATGCTAGCTTTCCCCAATGATGGGATGATGTTGTTTGAGATGCACTCATGCTTGTGCAAGAGGGAAAACTAACACGCGATAGATTTCCCCATGGTGGGATGATTTTGTCTGAGATGAGCTTGTGCTTGTGCAAGAGGGAAAATCTAGCACGTGCTAGCTTTCCCCCATGGTGGAATGATGTTTTCCATGATGATCTCATGCTTGTGCAAGAGGGAAAGTTATCACGTGCTAGATTTCCTCCAAAGTGGGATGATGTTGTTCGAGATGAGCTCATGCTTGTGTAAGAGGGAAAGTTAGCACGCACTAGCTTTCCCCACTAGTGGGATGATGTTGTTTGAGATGCGCTCCTTCTTGTGAAAGAGGGAAATCTAGCACTAGCTTTCCCCCATGGTGGGATGGTGTTGTTCGAGATGCACTCCTCCTTGTGCAAGATGGAAAGCTAGCATGCGCTAGCTTTCCCACCAGTGGGATGATGTTGTTCTAGATGCGCTCCTACTTGTGCAAGAGAGAAAACTATGCTAGCTTTCCCACAAGTGGGATGATGTTGTTCGAGATGCGCTCCTACTTGTGCAAAAGGGAAAGCTAGCACATGCTAGCATTCCCCCACATTGGGATGATGTTGTCCTAGATGAGCTCGTGCTTGTGCAAGATAGAAATATAGTACGCGTTAGATTTCCCCCATGGTGGGATGTGTTGTCTGAGATGAGCTCGTGCTTGTGCAAGAGGGAACGATATTGTCCGAGATGAGCTTGTCCTTGTGAAAGAGTTAAAGCTAGCACGATCTATCTTTCCCCCATGGTGGGATGATGTTGTTCTAGATGAGGTCATACTTGTGCAAGAGGGAAAGCTAACATGCACTAGATTTCCCCCACGGTGGGATGATGTTTGTCTGAGATGAGCTCGTGCTTATGTAAGACGGAAAGCTACCACGTGCTAGATTTCCCCCACGGTGGGATGTTGATGTCTGAGATGAGCTCGTGCTTGTGCAAGAGGGAAAGCTAGCACGTGCTAGCTTTCCTCCATGGTGGGATGATGTTGTCCTAGATGAGCTCGTGCTTGTGCAAGACGGAAAGCTAGCACATGCTAGATTTTCCCCACAATAGGATGATGTTGTTCGAGATGAGCTCGTGCTTGTGCAAGGGGGAAAGCTAGCCGCTAGCTTTCCCTGATGGTGGGATGATGTTGTTCGAGATGAGCTCGTGCTTGTGCAAGAGGGAAAGAAAGCACATGCTAGCTTTCCCCCACTATGGGATGATGTTGTCTGAGATGAGCTCCTTCTTGTGCAAGAGGGAAAGCTAGCCTGTAGGGAAAGCTGTCACACGCTAGCTTTCCCCAACGATGGGATGATGTTGTTTGAGATGCACTCTTGCTTGTGCAAGAGGGAAAAATAACACGTGATAGATTTCCCCACTGTGGGATGATTTTGTCCGAGATGAGCTCGTGCTTGTGCAAGAGGGTAAAAGCTAGCACGTGCTAGCTTTCCCCCATGGTGGAATGATGTTGTCCAAGATGAGCTCATGCTTGTGCAAGAGGGAAAGTTAGCACATGCTAGATTTCCCCCAAAGTGGGATGATGTTGTTCGAGATGAGCTCGTGCTTGTACAAGAAGGAAAGTTATCATGCACTAGCTTTCCCCACCAGTGGGGTGATGTTGTTTGAGATGCGCTCATGCTTGTGCAATATGGAAAGTGAGCACTAGCTTTCCCCCACGGTGGGATGATGTTGTTCGATATGAACTCCTGCTTGTGCAAGATGGAAAGTTATCATGCGCTATCTTTCCCACCAATGGGATGATGTTGTTCGAGATGCACTCCTACTTGTGCAAGAGGGAAAACTATGCTAGCTTTCCCACTAGTGGGATGATGTTTTTCGAGATGCACTCCTACTTGTGCAAGAGTGAAAGCTGGCACATGCTAGCTTTCCCCCACATTGGGTTGATGTTGTCCTAGATGAGCTCGTGCTTGTGCAAGATAGAAATCTAGTACGTGTTATCTTGTGGGATGATGTTGTCTGAAATGAGCTAGTGCTGGTGCAAGAGGGAATGATGTAGTACAAGATGAGCTCATCCTTGTGCAAGAGTTAAAGCTAGCACGAGCTATCTTTCCCCCATTGTGGGATGATGTTGTTCTAGATAGGTTCGTACTTGCACAAGAGGGAAAGCTAACACGGGCTAGCTTTCCCCCACAGTGGGATGATGTTTGTCAGAGATGAGCTCGTGCTTGTGCAAGATGGAAAGCTACAATGTGCTAGCTTTCCCCCATGGTGGGATGTGGTTGTCCGAGATGAGCTCACGCTTGTGCAAGAGGGAAAGCTAGCACATGCTAGATTTCCTCCACGGTGGGATGATGTTGTCCTAGATGAGCTCGTGCTTGTGCAAGACGGAAAACTAGCATGCACTAGCTTTCCCCCACGATGGGATGATGTAGTCCGAGATGAGCTCATGCTTGTGCAAGGGGGAAAGCTAGCACATGCTAGCTTTCCCTGATGGTGGGATGATGTTGTTCGAGATGAGCTCATGCTTGTGCAAGAGGGAAATCAAGCATGCGCTAGCTTTCCCCCACTATGGGATGATGTTGTCTGAGATGAGCTCCTTCTTGTGCAAGATGGAAAGCTAGCATGTAGGGAAAGCTATCACACGCTAGCTTTCCCCAACGATGGGATGATATTGTTTGAGATGCACTCCTGCTTGTGCAAGAGGGAAAACTAACACATGATAGATTTCCCCATGGTGGGATGATTTTGTCTGAGATGACCTCGTGCTTGTGCAAGAGGGAAAAGATAGCACGTGCTAGCTTTCCCCCATGGTGGAATGATGTTGTCCAAGATGAGCTCGTGCTTGTGCAAGAGGGAAAGTTAGCACGTGCTAGATTTCCCCCAAAGTGGGATGATGTTGTTCGAGATGAGCTCATGCTTGTGCAAGAGGGAAAGTTAGCATGCACTAGCTTTCCCCACCAGTGGGATGATGTTGTTTGAGATCCTCTCCTGCTTGTGCAAGAGGGAAAGCTAGCACTAGCTTTCCCCCATGGTGGGATGATGTTTTTTGAGATGCACTCCTCCTTGTGCAAGATGGAAAGCTAGCATGTGCTAGCTTTCCCACCAGTGGGATGATGTTGTTAGAGATGTGCTCCTACTTGTGCAAGAGGGAAAAATATGTTATCTTTCCCACCAGTGGGATGATGTTGTTTGAGATGCGCTTGTCCTTGTGCAAGAGTTAAAGATAGCATGAGCTATCTTTCCCCCATGGTGGGATGATGTTGTTCTAGATGAGGTCGTACTTGTGCAAGAGGGAAAGATAACACATGCTAGCTTTCCCCCACAGTGGGATGATGTTTGTCCGAGATGAGCTCGTGCTTGTGCAAGACGGAAAGTTACCACGCGCTAGCTTTCTCCCATGGTGGGATGTTGTTGTTCGAGATGAGCTCGCGCTTGTGCAAGTGGGAAAGCTAGCACGTGCTAGCTTTCCTCCATGGTGGGATGATGTTGTCCTAGATGAGTTCGCACTTGTGTAAGAAGGAAAGTTAGCACGCGTTAGCTTTCCCCCATGGTGGGATGATGTTGTCTAAGATGAGCTCATGCTTGTGACAGAGGGATAACTAGCACACACTAGCTTTCCCCCACAGTGGGATGATGTTGTCCGAGATGAGCTCGTGATTGTGCAAGAGGGAAATCTAGCACGTGCTAGCTTTCCCCCATGGTGGGATGATTTTGTCCGAGATGAGCTCGTGCTTGTGCAAGAGGGAAAGCTAGCATGAACTACCTTTGCCCCGTGGTGGGAGGATGTTGTCTGAGATGAACTTGTGCTTGTGCAAGAGGAAAAGCTACCATGCGCTAGCTTTCCCCCACGATGGGATGATGTTTGTCCGTGATGAGGTTGTACTTGTGCAAGAGGGAAATCTAACACACGCTAGCTTTCCCCCACAATGGGATGATGTTTGTCCAAGATGAGCTCGTTCTTGTGCAAGACGGAAATTTATAACGCGCTAGCTTTCCCCCATGGTGGGATGTTGTTGTCCGAGATGAGATTGTGCTTGTGCAAGTGGGAAAGCTAGCACATGCTAGCTTTCCTCCATGGTGGGATGATGTTGTCCTAGATGAGTTCGCGCTTGTGTAAGAATTAAAGCTAGCACACACTAGCTTTCCCCCACGGTGGGTTGATGTTGTCTGAGATGAGCTAGCGCTTGTGCCAGAGGGAAAACTAGCACACAATAGCTTTCCCCCACAGTGGGATGATGTTGTTCGAGATGAACTCGTGATTGTGCAAGAGGGAAATCTAGCACGTGCTAGTTTTCCCCCATGGTGGGACGATTTTGTCTGAGATGAGCTCGTGCTTGTGTAAGAGGGAAAGCTAGTATAAACTACCTTTCCCCCATGGGGGGATGATGTTGTCTGAGATGAGCTTGTGCTCGTGCAAGAGGAAAAGCTAGCACACACTAGCTTTTCCCCATGATGGGATGATTTTTGTCTGAGATGAGCTCATGCTTGTGCAAGTGGGAAAACTAGCAGCCCACAATGGGATGATGTTGTCCAAAATGAGCCCGTGCTTGTGCAAGGGGGAAAGCTAGCACATGCTAGCTTTCCCTGATGGTGGGATGATGTTGTTCGAGATGAGCCTGTGCTTGTGCAAGAGAGAAAGAAAGCACATGGTAACTTTCCACCATTGTGGGATGATGTTTGAGATGAGCTCCTTCTTTTCCAAGAGGGAAAGCTAGCCTATAGGGAAATCTATCACATGATAGCTTTCCCCAACGATGGGATGATGTTGTTTGATATGCACTCCTACTTGTGCAAGAGGGAAAGATAACACGTGATAGATTTCCCCACGGTGGGATGATTTTGTCCTTTGAAATCCATCCATAGGTCTAGTTACCTTCTCAAATGATGGTTACCAACAGAGTAGATTCTTGAAGGCTAAGGAGTTTTAACAAGTCAAACGATAAGATAGACACAAATCTGGAGGGATTTGATGGCTTGTTCTCAACATGTCCCTGGGATTGAATACATTGTGTGCTAATGGGGAATTCAACTGGATGAAGTTGGAATGTATGAGTTTCTTCAAGTTTACATCTTCCACAACATGGATGAAGACTTCCCAGTAGTGGACTATACAGATGATGAAACTTAGGGAGAGGATGTTCGGTCATATCCAAAGAATGGTTCCCTAGGGAAATTTTTCTAGGGTAAAAATGGTGGTGACATAGATGAGGGATCAAGAACTATGGATATAGAATCAAAAGTGGGTATAATTAGTGACCTATAACCTCCATTGGATCACATGATATATAATTATGATTCAAGTTCCAAATCCACAAGACCAAAGACTGATCCAATGGTCTCAAGCTATGATAGTTGACATGTTGTCAGAAACTTGGAAGGATATGCATTCAAGAATAGTATTATAGACTTGATTGTGTCATATGAGGAGGGTATCCCAACCACAAGGTCGAGATAAGGTTTTTCTTCATTAAAATTTGAGGTTAGGTTTCCCCATTCTACAAAGTCTAGTAATCACTTATAGCTCTCTCAAATAATTGGGACGAAGTTGAACTAGAATGTGGGCTGATGTAAACACAGGCCTATGGGAAAATGTTTCTCATGCCATCGAATGGGCAAGTAAAAGGCATACAATTTCTATGAGCACCACATATCCCATACTTAATTCAGCAACATACTGATGATGAACTGTTATTTCGATGAGCACCCGATGACTCTAGAAACGACAGTATTGAGCTAACATAATACTTGTGAAGTATACAATAACCAGAAGGAAACATAATCTCAACAACTTGGAAATTCTGAAGTAGAAGTATGATTCACATCTATCAACGATGTCTATGAGAGTATTAGTAAAACGTGGAAGAAATAAAACATCAATATATTTTAAAATAAGCATGTTACCAACATCTACGCCTTTAATGGAAGCATAGGCTCAATTATTCAATGGTGATTTTGATGGATGCAAAAATATCCACTGACAATCCACACGAGTACTCCATGTTAATAATATAGGTCAATGACAATCGTAATATTCAAAAACAAATATATTTTCATTTCCAAAACATGTTTTCTTAAATATGCATACATCTGTTGCAAAGTTTTATAGGTAAAATTTTCACATTTGGAAACTAAAACTTCAATTATGCTTAATGGAAAGAAATCTCTCGAAAATTGTCAAACTGTGTATAGAAAAACAACAACGGATAAACAATGTATTTGAGTGGAAAATTAAGTGTAATGGGGCAAAGACGCTTATTAGGTTCCCTATCAAATACCCATGCTCATCACCTGGATCTAATAAAGTCTGGTAAAGAGCTCTTGGATTCCTTAGAAACATTGGTTGGTAGGAAGGAATATAACACAATTTTTTTTGTTAACAGAGCTCTTTGATCTAAAAATGTCAAATAACTAAAATATGTTGGAGCACAAACAATTTGAGGTCAATTTGAGATCATTGTTATCATAGTTAGCAAAAGTTTGAGTCAATTAGAGGATGAATATGTAACTTACGATGTACTGTTAAAGGGTTTTCCCCCTAAATAGAGTGTATTATTTACATTTAGGCAAATATTTAACATAGTTTAGAATCTATTATTTCAAATGTCATTGTGGAGAAAAATCGACTATTGAAGAGGATGAAATAACAGATCATGTTTTTTTTCTTCCGAAAATGTAGAACAAACATTAAAAGTACTGAAGAATTGGCTAGCACAATTAATGAAAAGGCATGTTATTATTGTGGAAAGTCAAGGCATGTTGCTTGGAATTGCAGACTTCATATTGTTGAGTTTTAGTTAAAGGGGAGACAACAAAAGATGAAAATAGTATCATCATCCATGATATTGAGGTACAATACGTTGGTGTTTAAACTGGTGATGACTAGTTGTTTTGATTGGCTTCTTGAATGGTAGTTTCTTAAACACAATCAATTGACATGAGTAACTTCAAAAGGAGTTTCTTAGCATGCACAATTTTCTAACTAAATACCATTTTCATCGCTAGGGTGATGGCTCCCTAATGGAGAACCAAAGGATAGTTCAATATTTGTTGAAGGAGACGATCATATAAACTTGTGTGCACAGAATAATAAGTGCTAGACATAACATGTAACTAGGTCAACTACCTAGTAAACCAATGAGCATCCTGATTGATTACACAAATACCTTGGTGGTTGGAGGTGGACCCATATAGTTATAGTCCTCTTTTGTTAGACTTTTGGAAATTCGATATTAAGGGGATAAAATCTATTTTTCACGTCAAAAAGGGTTGTGAGAATACTAACAAGAAAAGTGAACTCAGGAATAAAAATGTCAATAATAATGCAAAGACGCCTCCAATTTTAATAGAAACCTTATCAATAATTCATTCTTATATGTGTTCTTCCTTTATCTAACATAAATGATTGTCATCTAGATCCTCTAAATTTATTTGAGCAATTGAATCATGGACAATATCACATTCAAATCGAGATGATGACTTACAAAAATGAGAATGGACTCTCAAGTATAGAGAGCAATAGACAACAATGAGCATGACAATTTGATGGAGATGAAACAACTTGCAAAGATGACCAAAGACTCTCAATTGTAGAGAACAATGCTTCAAATGGAATATTTTGCACAAGTTGTTAAGGTTTATTTCATTTACARTATGATAAGGTAGGCATCCAAAAGTTGAAAGGCACCCTATATTTTCGAGCACCCATTTACTCCAGGGTAATGTGTAAAGTTGACAACAAACATGCTCCATAGGTTGTTCATCCAAACCTGTGCAATACTCTTCTACACCATCATTAATAATGCCAATATTTAGTGCAAAATCCCCATCACTATCACACTTAAAACAAAGTTTCTTCTTGTGACGACCATGACCTCAAGGTGAATTTATGATTTTTTGTTCGATCATTATCCTTTCAAATCCATCCATCGGTCTAGTTACCTTATCAAACGATGGTTACCAATAGAGTAGATTATTGAAGGCTAAGGAGTTTTAGCAAGTCAAAGGATAAGATAGACGCAAAGATGGAGGGATTTGATGTCTTGTTCTCAACATGTCCCTGGGATTGAATACATTGTGTGCTAATGGGGAAGTCAACTAGATGAAGTTGGAATGTATGAGTTTCTACAAGTTTACATCTTCCACAACATGGATGGAGACTTCCAAGTAGTGGACTATATAGATGATGAAATGTAAGGAGAGGATGTTTGGTCATATCCAAGGAATGGGTCCCTAGAAAAAAATTTCTAGGGTAAAAATGGTGGTGACTTAGATGATGGATCAAGAACTATGGATACAAAACTATAGATCGTTTAGTTGTCTTCACAGCCTCTCCTACTCAACAACTCTTGCCTCACTGGCCTGATTGTGCTTTCCAATATCTACATCGTTGATACATTTCTGAAAACGAAGAATTATGGAAGGCCATCCCTAACAATGAAAGCAGTTGTGCGGTCATTCAAAATGAACCCCTCAAGCCTGAGGATACTATATCTATAGGAAATAATGGAACTCATGAAGGCTTGACTCCTCTCGGGAGTTCACTTTCCTTGAGAATTGGATGCAACAAAGATAAACAGGAAGAGGATTAGTTGCGGCTGAAGGTGGTTGAAGCCATCTCCATAAAAAATAGGACACCTGGATCTTCAATGAACGTTAAAATAAATGTCCATGGTCCTAATAAAGAAGAGATGAGGTCTGTTGGGTTACTTGGTGGAATTCAAAAGGTTTTTGGTTGGTTTAATGTTTATCTTCGTGGTTTTGATCCAGGTCTGGTTCAACGTACTATGAAAACAGCGAGGCAAAAACAAAAACTTGTTAACTCTGCATTGGAAGAAACCTTCTTAAGGGAGTTGGGAGATTTCTTAAGGACTGAAAAGTTTTTTTTAGTCCACCATGAAGGGGTTTCAAATTGGGAACCTGCTTCGAAGACCCCTGATAATTTTAGGACTTGCGCTAGTCTTTGAACTTTCAGGCAAGCAATTATAAGAAATCCTTTCCCTCCTTTCAATATGGGAATGCTTCAGCAACATATCATAGAGTTATACTTGGAGCCTTTACTTGATAGTTTCTTGGGTTACAATAAAATCAAGGTGGAAGGGGAAAATTATCACAAAACCACTTTCATTACTAATCGTGATACTATGTCTTACAATTGCCTACCCCTTGGCTTATTTGATACAAGTATCGCATTGAGAAGGCCTATACACATAACCTTGGATGAGTCGGTCAGTATCCATTCTTATCTTGACGATCTAATCGTATCCATCAAAGGGCTGATAGCTACATCAGGATTTCGAGTGTTAAGCCATTTCCAAATTACTTTTGTCTTGAACACTAACTCAGAAATTTTAAAAGAATTACAGAGACAATGGTTTTCCCACACCATTAGCAGTGCTTGTTTGAAATATTGCGAGGGACCAACATGAAAGATCTTTCTCTAATGGTATTCTTTTGTATACTAGTATTTTAGCTCTGCTTTCAAATTTTGTGCTTATTTTCTGCTTTACAGCACTTTGATTTCCACTTTCTGAGTTGAGTTTTATTTTCCCTGCTGTTGTTTTGATTTCTGCATTATTATTTTTGTTGGATTTTTGGTCTTTATCATATTTTAGAGTGCTTGAATTAGGATGTTGGATCATGTTTTCTACAGTGATACTCATTCAAGCATTGTTAGTCTATAACAATCAAGCTTACACAACTGTTATGATGTCGTCTCTAAAGGATCCTTGGAAATTGCTATATTTTTTTTACTGCTGTCAAGATTCATGATTTCTACCTTATAGGCATATATTTGTTCTCTTTTGCAGGCAGTTGCAGAAATAATTGTTTCAAGACACTTTGCATCCAATAGAATAAGKSYTGTAAGTTTTRTATTTAATTTATTAGCARGTTYAGATTATTGGTAGGTTCTTTTTRGATTTATTCCAGTTGTTTTTATTTATTTTTTCTCTATGAAATGGGAGAATTGGTGAAGAGCATGTATATTTTTCTATTGTCTGCCATTGACTGGCTTATTTTTGTGGCAGCCCAAACATCTTGCCCATTTTCTTGCTTCTTGCTGACATGAATGATGAAGCAAGTTCCCCCCCAACAATTACTTTGTTGTAGTATTCTAACCCTTATTGTGGATGATTTGCTTGTTTATGGATACCTTTTGAATTCCATTGTTTATGATGTATTTCCAATATCGTACACCCATTAAGGTTTGGAAAACTATAGACTTTATATTCCATTCTTTGTTATTAACGCACCTCCACTTCTTTTTAGTTGGTACCTTTTACAAACTCACTATCTTGGTAACTCTGATTTGTATTTCCTTAATTCAAATAGTGGGCATCAATGAAAAACTAGAAGATTGAAAGTTAGATGAAAAGGCTTTCAGGATTTACATGAGTTTATGTGATTAGCATCCTTTTTCTGTGTGGATTATCTATGTGCATCTCATCTTTCTAAAATACT
>JZKD02S1067207.1:193085-209399 GCA_000966675.3 Picea glauca
CAATTCCTTAATGTACAACAAGGAAATAGAACTGGCATGGACTGTATAAAAAGGAAATACATTCATGTACACCAATTCCTTCGGCCCTCCATTTTATTGTCCACAGCACCAGACGAGCAAATGCACCCGAAAAGTGTCTTCCTTCTAGATTTTATAGAAAAGTTTGCAAAGGTTGTGTATTTATACAGTGGAAGGCACAGTTCACGCCCCCTCCGAGCGTAGATAGTCGTTATGTAGAGGATCAGCAGTGCATTCACATTAAAATAGGTGAATTAGGGTTTGTTTGTAAATGAAATAGGCGAATTAGGTTTTGTTTGAAAATGAAATATGCCTTTCGGCATTAATCAGCCACATAATTGTGGCTATGCTAGTTATAAAACACTTGAAACTTGTAATAATGTATTACTTGTGCATAGCCTAAAAACAAAAGAGAAGTGTTAGTGCTTATTTCATGCCTTTAAAAGTTGATGAAAATTGGACAAATCTAGGTGTTAGAAACTATTGACAATGTCACAAGTGTAGATTGAAGTCTTCAAATCCTTTGTAAAATAAATTAATGAATAAAATATGTGACATATTAATCCTATCCATAACACTCCAAAGTATGATTGAACTAGAGCACACATGGTCTTCTCAACTTTTAAGTAATACACCGTCAAAGCTATCTAACATTGCCTAATAAAAAATTCAAAACTATCGTAACATAACTAGTTATTTGCATTATAGTAGTTCATTCAAAACTTTTGGTATTATAATTTCATTATGAAATGAAGATGAAAGTATAGGATTCAATGTAAACAAAGTGTATATTTATTATTGTATTAGTCCTTAATAAGTGAGAAATTATTGAAATTACCTATGGTAGCTTGAATAAAGTTTTATGATAAATTGAATAATATTTTTTAATTATATATATATATAAAGTTTTATGATAAATTGAATAATATTTTTTAATTATATATATTCTTCTTTGTAAGTAATAAAATGATTATTAATACTATTTTTTTCTTTTTTAAGCTATCTAAATAAAAATATATTAATACTAGAAAAAATACATGTGTCATGTTACTAGTTTTCCACTTGGGAAACCAGACCAACATTAGAGCATTTGTTTCTTGAGGATAATTGCCATGAGTTTGTCACAAAATATTTTGTCTTGGATAGCTAGATAACAACCTAAAAAACTAGCAGACCTATCTACAACTAGTTGGTAATCTAATTGGTTCTCGTTTGTCTGTGTATAGCCTCTATGATAAATACATAAAACTAAAAACTAGAGCATAGGAAAATTAAACTGGAGGAGAAAGGACATTGTCTTTTGGAACCTGAGGAATTCCTTCACTTGGTTCACTGAAAGTTAAGCCTGTTGTTTTTTTCTTTTCTAGGAGGGAGATTTTTTGGTCCACTGCTTTGATCTGTAGTTGGAGATATTCCAAATGCAATGAAATTTCACTATTACCTACTTGTATGTCGGCCATGACTTTGCCTAGGAGAGCCTTAACGTGTCGGTACAGATCAATAGTGCGATAATATTTAGTCTCATTCGATCTCAAGGATCCCGTGTCAGGTATCCAAGTAGTAAGCTTGGTTTCAATGTCCTTATTTAGAGTTGTAACTCTCTCCAAACAGACATCCACCTCCAATATTTCTAGTTCTATGTGTATTGCGGGAGGAGTGTGGATGTTGAAATTCGTTTTCACTACCATTTCCTCCTGTTGAGCATGAGGAAGAGGTAGTCTTATTCATTGGAGTCGTCCTCTGTGCCTTGCCCCCTCTCGTCCCATCCTAATTCCCAGAAGAATGAAGTCAACATTGCAGTGAGGAGGGTTTCCCCAATTTGGAGAGAACTAACCACACTCAGAGCCATAGATGCTATGGAAACTTGAAGAGCCACAAAGTCGAATGGCATGCCTCCCAACTCTAAATTCTTGGCCATCACAAATGAGTGATTTAACATAAACTCATGATATAGTACCCTCGTCATTACCATACCATAAATTGTTGGACGTCATACCAAATGCCTCTTCACCTATCTCCATTAAGGATTGACCTTCTAGTGTTGCAACCATCGCCATATGAGGTCAGCTTCGAGTATGACCTGGCTCAACCCTTTGTTGCATGGAATTAACACCTGTGTGTTTCCCTTGCATTAGTTATATAACATTAAACCTCAATGGATTGACGAGATGAACCTTGATAATGACATGTTTAGTCATATTAACTTCATGCATGGGAGGGAGGATCTGCCATCAACCTAGGTGTTGCATTGGAGGGCATGTTACCTTGATGTGTGGGCTCTTCTAGCCAGCAAACCGACATGACTCCCAACACTATCACCCCATTCAGGGGGTATTAAGACTAAATTTTATCAGTATTAATAATTGATAATGAGCAACAAAGCTCATGGACAATGCTTACAGGATTTATGGGTTAGCAGGGCACATATTAGTGGGTTTGCAGTCAACCATAGTAGTTAGGGAGTTACATAGGGTTACATATTAGTGGGTTCCGTGACATATCATATCACACCAAAGTTTACTTTCATGTGATACATCGTACCACCTTAAAGTTTTTTCCATGTGACACGTCGTACTTTTTCAAAGTTTCCTTCATAATGACAAAGGGAAATTTCTATGTGATTTTTTTTTGTGTCTTCCTTGCCATCGCATCTCTGGAATGTTTCCTTCCTTGCAATGTATTGCATGAACCAAAATTTTTCTTTCTCTTGATGTATCGCAAGGAAATTTTTTTCGCTTGCGATGTATTGCATGGATCAAAAGTTTATTTATCTTGATGTATCACAAGGAAAACATTTTTGCTTGTGATGTATTACACAGATCAAAAGTTTTTACTTGCATGACATATCACTCAGCAAACCTCTTTCAGTGTGACATATCACATCGCGTCAAAGTTTTTTTTTGTTCGACATATCACACTTCCTCAAACTTTCCTTCATCGTGACAAACATTTATTGCTTTGCACCAAAGTTTTGTTAAGTGTGATAGACATGAGACAAGGTCTTTTCTGGTCCATGTCATCCAAAGTTTTCAAAGGGCACTTCATTCCAAAGTCTTAAGGGTGAATAATACAATACTTATCGCACCAAGTTTTAAAGGATGCATCACATAAAACTTATCACAACATCCCAAAGTTTAAATGAATGCAATGTGGTGGAGCTAAAGTGTAAAGAGGTGTGATATTTTGCATACAAAGTAATTTTAGATGCGATATGGTGCAACACTCTGAAGTTTAAAGAGCTCACGACAAAAGGTGTGACGTGTCCCACTTAAATTTGTTTTGTTACAATACACAATGTTTGAAAGACATATCACACATAGAGATTTATCCTACTCTAAATTGTAAGAACACATTGCATCTTAGCACAATTAAAGGACAAGGTGCTTCTTAAAAAAATTTGCATAAATTTCCAACTTCTCTTCTATGTATTTCCATTCTTTATGAAGAGAATTGGGAATCTCTAAATCGAGGGAGTGCCTCCAACAATATCAACTCGAAAGAAGGATGGAGGAGCACACATAAAATTGCATTAAGGTGGGTTTTTCCCTTGGTTATTTAGTAAATTTTACACTGAAATGTGATAACCTTTCAAGCAAGAACTTGAGTGCCTCTAAATGGAACTTAGATGTGATATGTTGCACTTCGTAAAAATTTCTATCTCCGCAACAAATTTTTATTGCATTGCACCAAAGTTTGTTGAGATGTGATACACTCCAAAGCATGTCGCACAACATCAAAGTTTTTTTTGGATACGATACACAAGGTTTAAAAAACATGTCGCACTCAAAATCTCTACAAAATTTTCATAATTTTGTGCTTCACCAGAAAACAAAAATGATGCGATATAATATATAGGAAGAAACAATTTTAAATGTTTTTTAGTGATTCTCTTCATATTTTCTTGTGAGAAATTTTATATTATTTAATAATACAAACATGTATTTCACTATTAAATTTGGTATAATAAACTTTCAAAACTAATATCCAATATATATGTGATTTAATTTTAACAATCCAATTAGAATAAAGACTAATGTAGATGAGGTTAGATTAATTGAATTTAAAGCCATTTTCCTCTATTTTCATGCCTTATGTTTTAACAATGTCCTTCATCTAAAATGCAATTCCACTAAATAAGTTATAACATTATCCTTAGTGTGAGATGCAATTCCTTTAGACAGGTTCTAACATTATCCTTCTCTTGACGGAAATTCCCTTAGATTGAGTGACGCTGCATCCTTTGTAGTTTCCATTTTGCATGCCCTTTGTTGAAATTTGAGAGAGTATAACGTTCATAATATTGCTACATAGACCCGCTTATTGGGTCGTTATAGCCACTATTAACCCATAAAAGTGTTACGGATGGACATTTTACCAAAAAAATCCAGCATTTTAAAAACATAAAATATGGGTAATATTTATAAGTGTTATGGATGGACATTTTACAAAAAAAAATCAGCATTTTAATAACATAAAATATGGGTAATATTTTATAAATATTTAAATTAAAATTAAATTAAAAATATATTTTCTTTCTAGAAATTATAATGATTGTGATTTTTAACTAAACCAATTTTTTTTTTATGAGTCTAATAGTAAATATCAACTTCTAATATAAATAAGTGTTGCATGGTAGCAAGTACAGAATAAATGCCATCGAGTACAGACACATGGGAAGCAAGTTGAAGTACATGTGGTATCCATGCAAAGGACGATTTTGTGGGGTGTATATAGTTTAAACATGTGGTTGAATATGCATAAAAGTAAAATACATTAAAGTAAAATTAAATGAAATGGTTCCAAGATCTAAATTTGATAGTACATGAATATTTTTGTATTATTTCAAAATTTAGCGTACAATAGAATAGTAATAACAAAGGTTCTTGGTCACAAAACTTCTTTGAAACAAAGGTTCTTGGACACAAAACTTCTTTGAAACAAAGGTTCCTGGAAACAAAAAATTAATAATGTTCCATGTTACATCAACAAAGGTACTGGGACACACAAAATTTAGCTTACAATAGAATAGTAATAACAAAGGTTCTTGGACACAAAAAATTTAGCATTCTCGAATTAGTTTTCTTTGAAACAAAGGTTCCTGGACACAAAAAATTTAGCATTTCCGAATCAGTTTTCTTTGAAATTTATAAAAAATTAATAATGTATGTTACATCAACAAAGGCTCTTGGACACAAAAGTCTCGTCATTATCAAAGGCATTCCCGAATTAATTTCTATTACATATTTCTGGAAATTTAAATGTGTTTTTCATATAGACTGGGATTGGGGCTCCCGTGGACCATAAAAAGAAATAAATACAAGAATTAGGAATGTAGAAAGAAGAAGTGTGCGACGGTAGAGAGGAAGACATGAAAAGAAGAAATTGGAAGTTATGAGTATTTGGTTACAGTTTTCTATTTAAAGAAGTATAATAACTGGATTGATAAAGAAAACAAGATGACAGTATAGACTTACTATGAAGTCGATGCATTTTTGTTGTTGTCGTCTCGTCGACGGTCAGTGGAACCGTGTCAACTGATTGTTGCCCTTCCTGGATGAGGTTGTCCATTCTCCATTGGAACTATTCTTCAATGGAGCTTCTCATGGGGGCTATGTTGATTTCATCCTGGATTTCTGTGTCGAAAAGGTCATTTTCTAATTTCCTTAGATCCATTGAAATACTATGCAGACTCTGTTCAATTTCTTCATTGTGTGCTAAATAGTCCAGTACCCAACTCTCGAGCCCATCTACACTATATTCAACTATGTCGTAAAACATTTCGAAAGACAACCCCTTTAAAATATCAAGTTGTTCATCAAAGGTTGCTTTGGTCATTGACAAGGATTTGAGAATTAAGTTTGGGTCTTGAACCTCGTTGGTACTTCCGGCTAAGTCTATTTAAATCAGGCTTGTGAATAATTCTTTCTTTTCTAATATGGCTTGTTTACATGATTTGACAATGAGCTCCAGGGTCTTAACTTTCTTTTGCCAGCATGATTTTACTTTTTTGGTCCGCTTTGGGGAGGGGAGATTATCTTGTCTTCTTTTCAGATCCGAGGTGTTGATGGCATGGTTGGCAAAAGGGGTCAACACTTGGTCACAGAAACGTTGATCATTTTTTAAATAAACTTGCAAATGTTCGAGCAAATCATTTGTCCTCTTTCGAAAGGAAGCTATATTTTGTGATGTTTCTCATGCTTTAGTAACTAGCTGCATTCTTTTCTTGATGTTATTCTTTACAAGGGATCTAGACGATGCAAGGAGGGTAGAGGATACTTTTATCTTGGTTGTAGTGGTAGCAGGCATGTTTTTTGCTAAAGGACTGGAAAACTCTGGGGTAGCAATGAAATCCTCCTCAAATTCCTTGACGCGGTCTTTTAGTCGATCATTCTCCGCTTCAAGTCCTCCAATGGAATCATCAAGAGCATCACCGGCTACACGGTGAAATAGGGAGATTTGGGACGACTGCATTTTCCTAAAATTAATCTATGTGCGATATTTGTCTTTCCTATTTGTTACATCTCTCTTTTCAATGACCGTATTTTTAGATTAGCTGTCAAAAACAACGCTCTGGAATATGAAGGATTCATCTTCGTCAAAAATTCTGGTCTCAACTATTTCCATTGCAAACGGACCAACTTTGTGCATGTGCTCAATTTCAATTTCAAGTTGCAACTGTTCACTTTCAATTTCGGGTTCGTCTGCCTGCCCTTCATTGTTTTTTCTCTTCTTCGTAGGTGGAATTTTGTGAGAACTATCATTTTTTATGCGAGGGTTCTTATCTCCTCCTCCGTTTGAATATTTCTGGGTTGCTTTCTTACTGGGGTGGGTCGTTGAAGCAATGCTTCATGATGTCATGCTGGCGGGGGACTGGGCACTCTTCTCACCAGATACTTTTCATTGTTGTCTATACAATTCAGTAGCGCTTTGCAATGTTTCTACGTTGCAATCACCAGAAGCAGGATTGTTGTCATCACTGTCCCTGTCTTCGGTCAGGCGTCTATGGATAAAAGAGCTACCAAAGCCAACTTCTAGTAAATGTTCTCGAAAAATCCCATTAGGGTCGAACCCTTTTAGCCTTTCAGCATATGTTAGGTTCAATTTCTTGAAATGGCCAGCAAATTCGTCAATCTTGTTAACATTTTTGCACACGAAGTCCTCGACTTTCCAGGGCAGAGGAATGAACTATTTTTTTTCCTTGTCATGGAAAAAATGCAACCAGTGGTTGTATTGCCTTGTTATTTCTGCAACAAACATCTTGTCTGTGATGTGGCATAGAAGGAAAGCGGAATTTTCCTTGGATCCAAAGACCATTAGTACACTGTGATTTTCCTTTTGTTCAAGTGTGCCCTTCCTATTCAAAAACTTGGTTGCCTGGCCAGACATCCGCGGAGCATCTTTCCCTAACAATAAATCTTTGAAAACTGAGACAAAGTCATTAAAAACTTCATAAAAATAATGGGAGGCCTTGTGCCTCCACAAGGCCTAGTACCAGAATGTTACTGAGTCAAATCCACAGTTTATTTTCTTGGAAAGAGACAGTTTTGGAAACAGACAACAATGCACTATTGCGAAAACCAAGTAGGATGACATATAAAATTTATTCAATTCTTTGAATCGTGACAACTGGGAACAGATTTCAATGGAAATTATCTTCCCCCAATCGAAAATTAATTGTTCCTTGACTTTGAAGTACAAAATATAAATAATTATATGGGAAATGCTTGTCACAGATGCCTATCCCATTATTCTTGTAAACAACCAAGCAATTTCCTGGAATGGATTTCTAAAGGAACTTACCTGCAACTTTGTGATATCTTCAGGAACTGTTGTTGAGTCTTCGATGAACTCGGCTAAGATGTCCAACCTGTTATCATGTTTTTCTAGGAACTACCTGCAATCTTGTCCTATGAAGGTCAATGTTGGCTCTGGCAATTTTAACATCTTGCGAAAGACCTGAGGTGACAAAGAAACAGGAGAATGGTCGTGTAGTGGAATAATTCTTTGGCTTGGAATATATTTTTTGGCTCACCAAGAGACCACCTCCTTATAGTCAAAAACCTCAGGGACGCAACCTGCACGAGCAATTCCAGAGGTCCAAATCACTTCGCTTTGGGCAGAACGGGATGAATAGTAAAAGTATGCCCTGGACCACTGGAAGTTTGGGTCCTGATGTCCAAAGATATTTACTGTATCTCCACAAAGATGATGCCGACGTACTGCCATAAGTCTAAAAGAATTCTTCTTTGCTCTAGACGATGAATGAAATGAAAAGTTGGAAGGGATAATATAGCGTTGCGCAAATCTTGGTCCAATGTGTGTGAATGGGAGATCTCCTCGAGACTTTCGCTCATTAATGACAATTTCGATGGTTGTTGCATGATGTATTGTTAACATTAAAGACTAGTAATTGCATACATAGAAGTTTGAACATGGTGGATACCGCAACGAGCGATTAAGCATTGTAGATTTCTTGAACGGGTCAACGCGATGACCCGTGTTTGAGATGAACAATCGGAAGGGACAATATAACTCTCTGTGGATCTTGGTTTAATGCATAATAATGGGAGATCTCCTAGAGCGTTTCACTCATTAATGACAATGTTGATGGTTTATGCATGGTGATTTGTTAGCATGAAAGGTTTCTAATTTCATATTAAGAAAGAAGTACGGAGGTCACAAGGCCTAGAAAAAGCAGCTTCAAAATAGGGTTACAAGGTACAACTGTTCGAGGTGAGGATGTGAGGGTCAAATTGTATGTCTCGAAACTTTTTGAGTGCAATACGCGTAACACCGAAGAGGGTATGATAGGAAAGTCCAGAGGGAAATTTGTATATTGCAGAAGTCCGAGTAATGTTTGTAGGACACAGAACAATGGAAGTGCAAACATGAGCCCATCTATCTGGGAACCCGCAATCGAAAATAAGTGGCTAAAGTATGGAATAGAGAAACAGTTGGGTGGATTTTTAATTAAATTTCACTGTCTCGCTACGCTTTTTATTTTTAATGGCGGTCAATAGGGATGTTGCATGATGAACTATTGGCAGTAAACCTTGGTAGAGCACAGTAAGCAATGCCTAAGAATTGGATATTTCGTGAACCCGCCAACTCGAGGAACCACAAAAGAGATTCCATGAAATGGGTAAGTATGGAAAGTCGTCGGACGAGCCTCAGATTCAGCGCGACAATGGTTCCCTAGGAGAATTGTATGCTTTGGGACTTGAATGCAAAATGTGTACCATAGAATCGAGGATGGTCATTAATGACATGTTTAAGGCAACGAAAGATGCTTTGAAACATTTATGAACAGTGGTAGAGTGAAGCTTACGAGTTCGAGGACTTCGTGATGGAATTGTAGATCACGAAAGTTTTGAGTACAAGATGTATATCACAGAAGAAGAAGCAGCGGAGTTCAAAAGCGCCAACCCGACAACCACGACCATAAAATTGGCTAAGTATGGAAATGAACAACGGTCGATTGGATTCCTCATGTGAGGATATAGATGGAGATGAAGATATGTCAGTCCACCAACGTTGTAACCCGCAATCATAGAAAGGTGACTAAGTATATAACCAGAAAGAGATAATACACGGGAAGAGGAAAAGGGAAAAAGGGCTAAGGAGCATGTGGTGGAATTGTAGATCACAGAAATTTTGAGTGCAAGATGTATATTACGGAACAAGAAGCCACAGATTTCGAAAGCACCAACCCAAAACAGTGACTAAGAATTGGAGATTTCGTGAACCCATCAACACGAGGATCCAAAATAGGCTGACAAGGTCCCCCCGGAAGACATGAGGCCCCAACGGTCAAATTGTATCTCTCGAAACATTTGAATACATAATCTGTAACACGAAATAGGGAACAATGTTGGAATCCAATAGTCAATTTGTATATTGTGGAGGGTCGGATGCCAGCTGTTTCGTACCAGTGTGTACTAGTAATAGCATAACTAATGTATATTAGGAAGGATGGGAAGTTAGTGGGGATGGAAGGCAGGGACAGATACTTTGAAACATGTGTGAACCATGGTAGAGTGAAGCTTGTGAGTTCGAGGAGTCCACGGTGGAATTGTAGATGACGGGAGTTTTGAGTGCAAGATGTATATCACGGAACAAGAAGTAGCAGAGTTTGAAAGCGCCAAGCCAGCAACCATGGCCATAAAATTGGCTAAGTATGGAAAGGAACAACGGTCAGTCGGATTCGTCATGTGAGGATATAGATGGATATGAAGATATGTCAGCCTACCAACACTGGAACTTGCGATCATAGAAAGGCGACTAAGTATATAACCAAAAAGTGATAATAGAACAAGGGAAAAAGGGTTGAGTCCGTGGTGGAATTGTAGATCACGAAAATTTTGAGTGCAAGATGTATATCATGGATCAAGAACCAGCAAAGTTCGAAAGCACCAACCTGAAACAGTGACTAAGAATTGCACATTTCATGAACCCGTCAACACGAGGATCCAAAATAGGTTGACAAGGTCTCTCCAGAAGACGTGAGGCCCCAACGGTCAAATTGTATCGCTCAAAAAATTTTAATGCATAATCTGTAACATGGAAGAGGGGATAATGTCAGAATCCGGTAGTCAATTTGTATATTGCGGAGGGTCGGATGCCAACTGTTTCGTACCAGTGTGTCAATTTGTCACTACTAAGAGCATAACTAATGTATATTAGGAAGGACAGGAAGTTAGTGGGGATGGAAGGCAGTGACAGATACTTTGAAACATTTGTGAACCGTGGTGGAGTGAAGCTTGCAAGTTCGAGGAGTCCACGGTGGAATTGTAGACCACAAAAGTTTTGAGTGCACGATGTATATCACAGAATAAGAAGTAGCAGAGTTCGAAAGCGCCAACCTGACAACCGCGACCATAAAATTAGCTAAGTATGGAAAGGAACAGCAGTCGATCGGATTCGTCATGTGAGGATATAGACAGAGATGAATATATGTCAGTCCACCAACGTTGGAACCCGTGATCATAGAAAGGAGACTAAGTAAATAACCAGAAAGCGATAATACACGGGAAGAAGAAAAGGGAAAAAGGACTAAGGAGCCCCTGGTGGAATTGTAGATCACGGAAATTTTGAGTGCAAGATGTATATCACGGAACAATATGCAGCAGAGTTCGAAAGCGCCAACCCGGCAACCGCGGGCATAAAATTGGCTAAGTATGGAAAGGAACAACGGTCGGTCGGATTCGTCATGTGAGGATATAGACGGAGATGAAGATATGTCAGCTCGCCAACGCTGGAACCGGCAATTATAGAAAGGGGACTAAGTATATAAATAGAAAGTTCTAATACAGAGGAAGAAGACAAGGGAAAAAGGACTAAGTATCTCACAGAAGAACATCTATTGTTCGTTTATTATTGAAAATCATTTTGAACCCCTGGTGAGTTCTCACTAGTACAGGCATAAATTGCAAATCACAGAATTTCTTTGGGTTCAAGATGTATATGACAGAACAGGGGAAATAAGTGTTGGATAACACAAATCACAGAACAAGAAGCAGCATATTTCGAAAGCGCCAACCCGGCAACCGAGGCCATAAAATCGGCTAAGTATAGAAAGGAACAATGGTCGGTCGGATTCGTCATGTGAGGATATAGGCGCAGATGAAGATATGTCATCCCACCAATCTAAGTATGGAAAGGAATAACAGTCATTCAGATTCGTCATGTGAGGATATATACGAAGATGAAGATATTTCATCCCACCAACGTTGAAACTCACGATCATAGAAAGGCGACTAAGTAAATAACTAGAAAGAGATAATACACGGGAAGAAGAAAAGGGAAAAAGGACTAAGGAGTCCACGGTGGAATTCTAGATCACGAAAATTTTGAGTGCAAGATGTATATCACGGAACAAGAAGTAGTAGAGTTCGAAAGCGCCAACCCGGCAACCACGGACATAAATTGGCTAAGTATGGAAAGGAACAGAGGTCAGTCGGATTCGTCATGTGAGGATATAGATGGAGATTTTAGTATGTCAATCCACCAACGCTGGAAACCGCGATCATAGAAAGGCAACTAAGTATATAACTAGAAAGCGATAATACATGGGAAGAAGACCAGGGAAAAAGGGCTAAGTATATCAAAGAAAAACATCTATTGTTCGTTTATTAATGCAAATCATTTTGAACCCCTAGTGATTTCTCACTAGTAAAGGCATAAATTGCAGATCACAGAAGTTCTTTGGGTGCAATATGTATATGACAGAATAGGGGACATAAGTGTTGGATACCGAAAAACCAGGACCCGGTGATTAGATAATTGGCTAAGTATTGAAAGGGACCACGRTCAGTCGGGCTCATGGTGTGAAGATATAGATAAAGAGTTGTCAATTTGTGAATCCATGAGGCCATGATCATATAGCTACGACTAAATATAGAACCAAAAAGGGATAATAGAGAGGGGGGAAAGAGAAAAATTAAGAGTTTTTATACATTCATGCGGACAAATTGTATAATGCGGAACTCCAGGCGCTGTTTGCAACTCACGAAAGATTCAAAACACAATTTTGAGGTTGTCAATCCGGGAACCCGCAATCGAAAAAGTGTGCAAGTATGGAACACATAAACGCTGGCCAATTTCTGTAGGGATGGTTGGTTCTAGACACTTTTGATTTTGGTGTTGCATATCTGGAAATAAGTACGAGGATGGGCAGAATAGGAAACAGTGACTAGGAGTTAGAGTTTTTGTGAACCCGCCAACGCAAGGATCCAAAATAGGGTGACAAGGTTTCCCCAAAAGACGCGAGGCCCTGATGGCCAAATTGTATATCTCAAAACATTTGAATGCATAATGTGTAACACGGAAGAGGGGACTATGTCGAAGTCTGGTAGTCAATTTGTATATGGCGGAGGAACGGGTGTCAATTCTTTTGTACCATTGTGTCTAGTTGTCACTAGTAAGAGCATAGTTAATGTATATTAGGAAGGACGTGAAGTTGGTGGGGATGGAAGGCAGCGACAGATACTTTGAGAGAACTTAATGTATACAAGGAACCTACGGTGGAATTGTAGATCACAGAAGTTTTGAGTGCAAGATGTATATCACGGAACAATAAGCAGTCGAGTTCGTAAACACCAACCCGGCAACCGCGGCCATAAAATTGGCTAAGTATGGAAAGGAACAGCGGTCGATCGGATTCATCATGTGAGGATATAGATGAAGATGAAGACATGTCAGCCCGCCAACCCTGGAACCGGATATCATAGAAAGGCGACTAAGTATATATCTAGAAAGCGATAATCCAACCCTAGAACTAGATATCATAGAAAGACGACTAAGTATATATCTAGAAAGTGATAATGGACATGAAGAAGAAAAGTTGAGTTCATATGCGCCAACATGGAAACCGCGGCCATAAAATTGATCAACTATGGAAAGGAACAAGAGTTGGTTGGATTCGTCATGTGAGGATATAGATGGAGATGAAGATATGTCAGCCAGCCAACCCTGCAACCCACGATCATAGAAAGGAGACTAAGTATATAACCAGAAAATGATAATGGACGAGAAGGAGAAAAGGGAAAAGGGCTAAGTATCTGATAGTAGAAAATCCATTTTTCTATTTATTAATGCCAATGTTTTCGAACCCCTATTGGGTTCTCACTAGTAAAAGCATAAATTGCAGATCACGAAAGTTCTTTGGCTGCAAGATGTATATGACGGAACAGGGGACATAGGTGTTGGATATCGTGAACCCGGGACCTGGTGGCCATATAATTGGCTAAGTATTGACCAAGAGAAATTTTTTATATTTATTTCAACAGTATTCATACTAATATATATTAATAGATTATTTCTATTTCAAATGAAAATCATCACCCAATTTGCAGGATGATGTTCGGTTCGCAAATTTCGTTGAAACCACGTAAGTTTTGACTGCAATATGTATATAACGCAACAAGAAGCACCAAGTATATAACCAGAAAGTGATAATGGACGGGAAGAAGAAAAGGGGAAAAGGGCTAAGTATCTGACAGTCGAAAATCCATTTTTCCATTTATTACTACCAATGTTTTCGAAACCCTGTTGGGTTCTCATTAGTAAAAACATAAATTGCAGATCACAGAAGTTCTTTGGCTGCAAGATGTATATGACAGAACATGGGACATAGGTGTTGGATACTGCGAACCCAAGACCTGGTGGCCAGATAATTGGCTAATTATTGGCCAAGAGAAATTTTTGATGTTTATTTCAATAGTATTCATACTAATATATATTAATAGATTATTTATGTTTCAAATGCAAATCATCTCCCAATTTGCAAGATGTTGTTCAGTTCGCAAATTCCGTTGAAACCATAGAAGTTTTGATTGAAATATGTATATAACGCAACAAGAAGCAGCAAAGTCCGAAAGCACCAACCTGGCAACTGCGGCCATAAAATTGGCTAAGTATGGAAAGGAACAGCGGTCAGTCGTATTCATCATGTGAAGATATAGATGGAGATGAAGATATGTCAGCTCGCCAACCTTGGAACCCACAATGATAGAAAGGAAACTAATTATATAACCAGAAAACGATAATACACGGAAAGAAGAAAAGGGGAAAAGGGCTAAGTATCTCACAAAAGAAAAACTATGGTTCCTTTATTAATTCCAATCTTTTCGAACCCCTGGTGAGTTATCACTAGTTAAAGCATAAATTGCAGATCACGGAAGTTCTTTGGCTGCAAGATGTATATGATGGAATAGGGGACATATTTGTTGGATACCGCAAACCCGGGACCCGGTGGCCAGAAGGTGAGTTATCACTAGTTAAAGCATAAATTGCAGATCACGAAAGTTCTTTGGCTGCAAGACGTATATGACGGAACAGGGGACATAGTTGTTGGATACCGTAAACCCGGGACCCAATGGCTAGATAATTGGCTAAGTTTTGGCTAAGTGGAAGTTTTTATATTTATTCCAATAGTACTCATATTAGTATATATGCACGGATATTATCAAATAGAAGAAGTTGCAATATATGCAAGATATTGAATGGGAACATGACGTCAACACTTGAGTTGCCTTGTTGTAAGTCATTAATTCATTCTATTTACGGGACCCAAAGAATCAAAGCAGGACGGGTCCTCCAATTTCTTTCTTTAAGTATAGGGCCAATGCCATATTTATTTTTATTTTTCATTTTTCATGTCCATCTTGTTCCATGATATACATCTTGCAGCCAATACTTCCGTCATATACATTTTGCACCCAACAATTTTGGACTCGCGGTCGGAGTAGCAGGTTCACATTTATAGTCATTTTTATGTATCACGAGTCCGACCGAATGCAACATGAGATTTATTCATTTATAGAATATTATAACATTGTACAAGATTTATAGTAATTTATATAATGCTATAAAAATGTAAGGAATGAATAGAGTAGCCTTTATTTAAATTGAAGTACTGTGCAGCAGAAAAGGAAAACACCATAAAAAAAAATAAAACCACAAATATTCTATATTCAAATAAGATGGATTACAAAAATACAGCGGAGATTATTTTCCACAATGATTGTGATTTGGCCTGTCGCCAACCAATAAAAAATATGTACAATAATGAAGCGTATTGACAGTATTCTTGATGATCAAATACTTGTTCGACAACATAGGTATTCCAATAGATGACGAACACCTTCAGTAACCACTCACATAACCATATCAAAGATCAACACATCGATGTTTTCACGTGCTAAAACCCCTACAGGGAAACATCCATGGCCTCAGCCAACATGGCCACTTGGAGCAATTTATTAATGCAAAGAAAAAAATTACAGAGAGATTTTACAAGAGATTTGTGTTGGGTATGTGTTATATTCTTTGCACGAGTAGTAGTCCATATACTAGGGCGGAGAGTTCTGCGGGAATGAATTTGAATAATTATGTAAGAAGTGTGGTATAGCAAGGCAGAAGACTACTCCATATACACCTCAGCATAATGGAGTTGCAGAAAGGATGAATAGGACGTTGATGGAAAAAGCAAGGTGCATTCTCAGTGGTGCCAGGATAGGGCAAGAATTCTGGGCAGAGGTAGTGGGTACCGCATGTTATCTGGTCAACAGATCACCCTCATCAGCATTGGGTGACAAGACTCCACAAGAGGTATGGACTGGTAAGGAACCTTCTCTCACACATCTTAAGGTATTTGGCTACGATGCATATGTTCATGTTTGAAAGGAAAATAGGAGTAAGCTGGATAAGAAGGCTGAAAAATGTATCTTTATTGGATATAAATATGGTCTCAAAGGTTATAAGCTTTGGAACCCAGAAACTAAGAAGGTAGTGTAT
>JZKD02S1067207.1:213132-227945 GCA_000966675.3 Picea glauca
TGTGTAATGTTTGTATTTGACATTGTATCTTTTCTATTCTTTTCTGAATATCAGTTTGCAGTAGATATTGTACAAGGTTAGAATTTACAATTTTCTCACAATCGATCATTGACAAATGACCCTCCATGCTCTTTAAATAGAGATCATGGACCAATCAGGTGTTAAGCCACGAATCAATGGTCGTTAATATCGAGGAGAGTATGAACCGTCAGATCACTCTATGTCAGGAAAATATCATGACCATCGGATTTCCTAACTATAAATGCATACTAATGCATATTAAAAAAACACACTTTTACCTAACGACATATTACACCAAGTAGATCTTAACTAACTCCTAAGTGTCTAAATATCCTAACATCCCACCTTAAGAACAACTTGGGATAGCAATGAAGGATTTACAATAGTGACACAATAGGAGAAGGAAGGAGGCATTAGAGCCTATCCCCCCTTAATGACAACTTCCTGAAATCCTATCTTAAATCGAAGTTTGGAAAACTTCGCTTCTGTAAGAGACTTTGTGAAAATGTCTGCAACTTGATCTTCTATAGGGAAAAAGAGCACTTCAATAACTTGATCATGAGTTAGTTTTCTAATGAAGTGCATGTGTAGCTCAATCTGTTTGCTACGTTGATGTTGAACTGGGTCTTTGGTGATCTTGATGGCACTCTGATTGTCGCACCAAAGGTTGGTCGGATGCTGGTGCTGGAATCCAAACTCTGAAAGGATCTGTCGAAGCCACAGGGTTTCCTGACTTGCATTTACCATTGCTCGGTACTCTACTTTTTCTAAAGAAAGTGCAATAGCTTGTTGTTTCTTACAGGCCCAAGTGACAGGTCCTGAACCAAGGATGAAAACATAACCTGCAGTGGACTTCCGATCATTAGGGTCATCGACCCAATCTGAATCAATGAAACCAACCAATAAAGGAGTCCCCCCTGAACTGTAATGTATCCCGAACTAAATTGTACCATGGACACAGTGAAGTATCCTTTTAGCTGATTTCCAATGGATTTCTTGGGGTGTTTTCATATATCGGGAAACAAGACCAACAGCAAAGGAAAGATCAAGATGGGTATGAGTCAAGTATAAGAGGATACCAACTAACTAACAGTACAGGGTGGCATCAACTTCAGGAGAAGTATAGGTGGAAGTAAGCTTGACTCCAAAATAGAAGGGAGAAGGGGTTGGTTTACAATCATCCATGTGAAAGCGACGAAGAAGGCCACAAGCATACTTAGACTGGGAAATAAAAATTCTTTTATTGGTTTGCAAAACTTGGAGGCCAAGGAAATAGTGCAAAAAGACTAAGTCGGTCATTTCAAATTTATTCTTAAGGTTGGTTTTCACATGGTTTAAAAGTTTTGGGTCACTACCAATAAGGATAAGGTCATCAACATAAATGACAAGGATTATGAGATGGATTTCTACTTTCTTGGTATAGACATTAGGATCAGAATGACATCTAGAGAATCCAGTGGCAATAAGAAAGTTTTCCATTTTGGCATACCAAGCTCGGGGAGCTTGCTTGAGACCATAAAGATATTTCTTGAGGTGACAAACAAGGCTAGAGTCATTCTGGACATAGCCAGGAGGTTGTTCCATGTAGATTTATTCTTTCAAATCGCCATGCAAGAAGGCAGATTTAACATCCATCTGATGGAAACTAGTCGAGCCTTGTGTCTTTCAACACTTCCATCAGATGCATACTTAATTCCATAGACCCCTTTACATCTGACAAGTTTTATTCCTTTTGGAAGAGGTACAAGATCCCAAGTATCGTTTTCCACTAAAGAACAATACTCTTCATTCATTGCTATATCCCAATCTGGATGACCTAAAGCTTCTGCAAATGTTTCTAGATTAGGAGTCTCTGAAACTTGAGCCAAAAGAGAAGAGGCTCTCTAGAACTGTGAACGTGTTCGACACTGATCTAAAGGATCACCGACAATACCACCAGCTACTTCTCATGTTGAACGGACCCATCTAGGAAGCGGTGGAACTGGTGTTGGTTCAGGTTCAAAGGACTCATCTGGAGGAGGGTGAGCAGGCGGAGGTCGATTTTCATCCTCACTGTCATCATCAGAAGAAGGCACAAACGTCGAAGATGGCTCATAGGCCAAAGAAGGCATAACCACCGAATTAGGCTCGAAGGCCAAAGAAGGCACAAACGTTGAATTAGGCTCACATGCGAAGATATTTTCATCAAATTTAACATCTCTTCTAATAATAATTTCATTACAATGTGATTGAAGAAGTCTGTAACCTTTGACATCTTCAGAATAACCAACAAATATACACTTCTCACATTTAGGCTGCAATGTTTTCCTTTTCTCATCAGGAATGTGAGCCCATGCTATATTGTCAAATACACGGAAGTGACTTACATCTGGTTTGATTTTAGGCCAAGCTTCTTCCGGTGTTATATTTTTAAGAGCCTTTGTGGGAGTGCGATTTACTATGTAATTTGCACAGTTAATGGCTTCCGCCCAATACTTTAGACTTAATCTCTTAGATTGGATCATACAATTAGCCATTTCTTTTAATGTGAGGTTATTTCTCTCAGCAACACCATTTTATTGTGGTGTATATGGAATAGTGTGTTGCATTTGGATTCCCTGTGTAGTGCAGTAACTTGTAAAATTATTGTTCACATATTTNAAAGTCATCAATGAAAGTTAAGAAATACTTGCACCCATAAAAGGAAGGAGAAGAAAGTGGACCACACAAATCACTGTGAACAAGCTGCAAAGGACCCTAGGCATGTCAAGAAGCATGTTTTTCAAAACTATCCCAATGATGTTTGTCAAGAACACAACTGGCACAAACACCATCTCTACATGAAACAACAGGAAGACCAGTCACCATCTATTTATTACATAGTTGCTACAATGAGCGATAGTTTAGATTACCAAACCGGTCATGCCAAAGTTTGCTCAAGTCATCACTATGAGCAACAGAAACTGATGAAAAAGTGATGACCCAAAGTTGTCAAATTTGTACAACCTGGTAATATCATCAACAGTTCCAGTTGCAAGAACATGCTTAGGATATTTTAGATCCTTGATTACAATTTGGTGAGGTGAAAACTCTACGGTTTTACCTTCACCTGAATGAGTGATTTGATATACTGATAGAAGGTTACAAGAAAGACTTGGAACACATAATACATTATTGAAATGACCATTTTCTACTAGAACTATTCCAGATCCTTCAACACTAAGAGATCTATCATCACCAACAAATATTTTCTTGGTGTTACATTCATTTAGAGTGGAAAATATGGCTCTATCCTTAGCCATATGATAAGATGCTCCATAATCAATAAGCCACTCATCAGAAGTAGAAGTAGAAGTAGAAGTAGAATTTGAATTGAAGGAGAAACCAGAAGTAGAAAGTGCATGTTCATGAGAAGAAGAATAAGTAGTAGAATCAATATTGATGTTGTGCTTCTTCATCGTTGCTTCTAAAGCTGCCATCTTCTTGAAACATGTGGACTCATCATGACCATGTTTATCACAAAAGTTGCAATGTCGGTTAGTATTCTTATTTTTATATTTTGCTCATTTGTCACCATTAGGAGTTGAAGTTGTCTGAGTGGGTTTGGGACCCTTATGTTGTTTGTTGTTGTAGTGAGGATGTTTCTTCTTGGGATACTTGGGTTTATCTTTCTACTGGGCAACTAAGGCTTTGTTGGAGGTACCTGCAGTGTTGATCATTCCAAGTTGTACAAGCTTATCTTCCTCTCTAATCAAAGAAGCACAAAAGGACTCAAGAGTGGGTTTTTCATAAGCTTTCCCTAGAGCCTCTCTCATGGCATAAAAGGTATATACAAACACAGAATATGCACTACCTAGCTTAGAAAGAATAAGATAGATGCAACGCTCTTCTCCATTTTTATCTTACATTCTTCACATAAAATTTTGAGTGTTTTAAACTTAGATAAATAGTCTCCAAGGTAAAAAAAATCACTTGGACTCAAGGTCAGTATTTGATTTTTTAACTGTTGTGCTCGAATAATATTGAGTTTACCAAACACAGATTCAATCTTTTTCCCAAGCTTCTTCGGGGTCATTAATTTCTTGAAGGTGGTACCTTAAATCAGGAGAGATGGACATTCTGATTAGTCCTTGTTCTTCGTTATTCCTATTATCCCACTTGGCTTTCTTATCAGCATCAGTGGGTGATTTTCCCTTTCTCAAGGTAATCCGGTACAAGCCTTTACTTCTTAATAAATCTTCCATATGAGATTTCCATTGGAAGTAGTTGTTGTTAGTAAGCAAGACATTACTTGTAGAAGCCATATTAAATATGAAGAAATATGGATTTAAAAACTGAAACTAATGATCTGGATGGAAAGAGCTCAAAAAGTTATGCGGTTTTTAAAAAAACGGCACTGAAAACGGACTTCCGATGTTAGAATTATGCCCTTTAAAAAAAAGGCATAAACGGTAACCAAATGACCACGTGATTGTGTAAGTTGTTTTATGAAGTGACCCACTTTTATAAAGAGAAATGGGGATCACTTTTACAATGAAGTTACTTTATAACAGAAGAGATGCATGTAAAATAAATAACTTTAAAATAAAATATTAAAGCTACTTATAGTGATTCACTTTTATACTTGAAGTGAAATACACTTTATAATTTTAGCATGAACTTTTTCAAAAAAAATAACAAAAGAGAGACTTGAACTCAAGACCTCTTACTTAATAAGGCAACTTTTAACCAAATGATCTAGCAAAACATATTGTAATGTTCAGAAGGAGGATTGTTGTTGTTGTTGGTGGTGGTGGTGGTGGTGGTGGTGGTGGTGGTGAAGACGGCCTTGGAGAGCGTGCTTCTCAATGACAAGGGTTAGATCTCGGTTAGCTTACCCGAAAGATGCACCTTTTCCTATATGTTTCTGATTTTTCGAGATCGCACATGGCGCAGGAAAAAGAGAATACGCAGATCTAAAAGAGTAGCAACCTGGAAATAAATAAAACAAAACCAAAATAAAACCAAAAATACTACTTTGCAAAAATTTAAAACCTGCGTATTCAAGCTTTATAGCTCCAGATTTGACTGTAATGGTCGTATCTTGGGCAAACGGAAACCTTTTCGAGTGAAACAAAAAGTGTTCCTGACTTAAACAAGTGCTCCAGATGCAATGGAACAGTCCTCTTAGCCCAAAAATGTATGGAAATGATAGAAAATGGAGATGAGGAAACTCAGCTTCACGATCTCGATCTACAACAGGAGTGGGTCTTCAAACAGGCTCTGATACCATGTTCGAAAACACAGGTATTCTAACAGAGGACGAACACCTTCAGTGATCACTCACATAACCAGATCAAAGATCAACACACCGATTTTTTCACGTGGTAAAACCCCTACGAGGAAACATCCACAACCCCAGCCAATGCGGCCACTTGGAGCAGTTTATTAATGCAAATAAAAATATTACAGAGAGATTTTACAAGAGAGTTTCTCACAATCGATCATCGGAAAATGACCCCCTGTGCTCTTTAAATAGAGATCATGGACCAATCGAGTGTTAATCCACAGATCAATGGTCGTTAAGATCAAGGAGATTATGAATCGTCGAATCACTCTATGTCAGGAACATATTGTGACCGTCAGATTTCCTAACTACAAATGCATACTAATGCATACTAAAGAAACACACTAAGAAACACACTTTTACCTAACGACATATTATACCAAGTATATCTTAACTAACTCCTAAGTGTCTAAATATCCTAACAATACTTTATTCATAAAAACAACAAGTTGAATATCAATTTCAAGTCTTGGACTTAATTGATGCTACCAACTAGATCTATNAAAGTCATCAATGAAAGTTAAGAAATACTTGCACCCATAAAAGGAAGGAGAAGAAAGTGGACCACACAAATCACTGTGAACAAGCTGCAAAGGACCCTAGGCATGTCAAGAAGCACGTTTGTCAAAACTATCCCAATGATGTTTGTCGAGAACACAACTGGCACAAACACCATCTCTACATGAAACAACAGGAAGACCAGTCACCATCTATTGATTACATAGTTGCTACAATGAGCGATAGTTTAGATTACCAAACCGGTCATGCCAAAGTTTGCTCAAGTCATCACTATGAGCAACAGAAAATGATGAAAAAGATGATGACCCAAAGTTGTCAAATTTGTACAACCTGGTAATATCATCAGCAGTTCCAGTTGCAAGAACATGCTTAGGATATTTTAGATCCTTGATTACAATTTGGTGAGGTGAAAACTCTACGGTTTTACCTTCACCTGAATGAGTGATTTGATATACTGATAGAAGGTTACAAGAAAGACTTGGAACACATAATACATTATTGAAATGACCATTTTCTACTAGAACTATTCCAGATCCTTCAACACTAAGAGATCTATCATCACCAACAAATATTTTCTTGGTGTTACATTCATTTAGAGTGGAAAATATGGCTCTAACCTTAGCCATATGATAAGATGCTCCATAATCAATAAGCCACTCATCAGAAGTAGAAGTAGAATTTGAATTGAAGGAGAAACCAGAAGTAGAAAGTGCATGTCCATGAGAAGAAGAATAAGTAGTAGAATCAATATTGATGTTGTGCTTCTTCATCATTGCTTCTAAAGCTGCCATCTTCTTGAAACATGTGGACTCATCATGACCATGTTTATCACAAAAGTTGCAATGTCGGTTAGTATTCTTATTTTTATATTTTTCTCCTTTGTCACCATTAGGAGTTGAAGTTGTCTGAGTGGGTTTGGGACCCTTATGTTGTTTGTTGTTGTAGTGAGGATGTTGCTTCTTGGGATACTTGGGTTTATCTTTCTACTGGGCAACTAAGGCTTTGTTGGAGGTACCTGCAGTGTTGATCACTCCAAGTTGTACAAGCTTATATTCCTCTCTAATCAAAGAAGCACAAAAGGACTCAAGAGTGGGTTTTTCATAAGATTTCCCTAGAGCCTCTCTCATGGCATAAAAGGTATATACAAACACAGAATATGCACTACCTAGCTTAGAAAGAATAAGATAGATGCAACGCTCTTCTCCATTTTTATCTTACATTCTTCACATAAAATTTTGAGTGTTTTAAACTTAGATAAATAGTCTCCAAGGTAAAAAAAATCACTTGGACTCAAGGTCAGTATTTGATTTTTTAACTGTTGTGCTCGAATAATATTGAGTTTACCAAACACAGATTCAATCTTTTTCCCAAGCTTCTTCGGGGTCATTAATTTCTTGAAGGTGGTACCTTAAATCAGGAGAGATGGACATTCTGATTAGTCCTTGTTCTTCGTTATTCCTATTATCCCACTTGGCTTTCTTATCAGCATCAGTGGGTGATTTTCCCTTTCTCAAGGTAATCCGGTACAAGCCTTTACTTCTTAATAAATCTTCCATATGAGATTTCCATTGGAAGTAGTTGTTGTTAGTAAGCAAGACATTACTTGTAGAAGCCATATTAAATATGAAGAAATATGGATTTAAAAACTGAAACTAATGATCTGGATGGAAAGAGCTCAAAAAGTTATGCGGTTTTTAAAAAAACGGCACTGAAAACGGACTTCCGATGTTAGAATTATGCCCTTTAAAAAAAAGGCATAAACGGTAACCAAATGACCACGTGATTGTGTAAGTTGTTTTATGAAGTGACCCACTTTTATAAAGAGAAATGGGGATCACTTTTACAATGAAGTTACTTTATAACAGAAGAGATGCATGTAAAATAAATAACTTTAAAATAAAATATTAAAGCTACTTATAGTGATTCACTTTTATACTTGAAGTGAAATACACTTTATAATTTTAGCATGAACTTTTTCAAAAAAAATAACAAAAGAGAGACTTGAACTCAAGACCTCTTACTTAATAAGGCAACTTTTAACCAAATGATCTAGCAAAACATATTGTAATGTTCAGAAGGAGGATTGTTGTTGTTGTTGGTGGTGGTGGTGGTGGTGGTGGTGGTGGTGGTGAAGACGGCCTTGGAGAGCGTGCTTCTCAATGACAAGGGTTAGATCTCGGTTAGCTTACCCGAAAGATGCACCTTTTCCTATATGTTTCTGATTTTTCGAGATCGCACATGGCGCAGGAAAAAGAGAATACGCAGATCTAAAAGAGTAGCAACCTGGAAATAAATAAAACAAAACCAAAATAAAACCAAAAATACTACTTTGCAAAAATTTAAAACCTGCGTATTCAAGCTTTATAGCTCCAGATTTGACTGTAATGGTCGTATCTTGGGCAAACGGAAACCTTTTCGAGTGAAACAAAAAGTGTTCCTGACTTAAACAAGTGCTCCAGATGCAATGGAACAGTCCTCTTAGCCCAAAAATGTATGGAAATGATAGAAAATGGAGATGAGGAAACTCAGCTTCACGATCTCGATCTACAACAGGAGTGGGTCTTCAAACAGGCTCTGATACCATGTTCGAAAACACAGGTATTCTAACAGAGGACGAACACCTTCAGTGATCACTCACATAACCAGATCAAAGATCAACACACCGATTTTTTCACGTGGTAAAACCCCTACGAGGAAACATCCACAACCCCAGCCAATGCGGCCACTTGGAGCAGTTTATTAATGCAAATAAAAATATTACAGAGAGATTTTACAAGAGAGTTTCTCACAATCGATCATCGGAAAATGACCCCCTGTGCTCTTTAAATAGAGATCATGGACCAATCGAGTGTTAATCCACAGATCAATGGTCGTTAAGATCAAGGAGATTATGAATCGTCGAATCACTCTATGTCAGGAACATATTGTGACCGTCAGATTTCCTAACTACAAATGCATACTAATGCATACTAAAGAAACACACTAAGAAACACACTTTTACCTAACGACATATTATACCAAGTATATCTTAACTAACTCCTAAGTGTCTAAATATCCTAACAATACTTTATTCATAAAAACAACAAGTTGAATATCAATTTCAAGTCTTGGACTTAATTGATGCTACCAACTAGATCTATCCCATTTTTTTGAATAGCTTGTCTCTTCTACATATGGCCTACTTGCATTGGTTGGTTATTCAACATTCCATTCTTTGTTAAGTGTTAATTTCTCTCTACCATCGAAAACTTGGGGTTTAAGGTGCTTTCCTTGTAATGTTTCTGACCATTGACATCCGAGACAACTTAGAAATGTGATTCAGGCCCAATTCAAAGTCAAGGGAGTCGTTCTATGTGATGTCAATTATGGGACAGAAACAAAATTCAAGTATGTTGTGATTGTTATTCTCCCTGTATTCCATCATTTGTTTGGTTGAAAAGCATGTCTGAAGATTTGTATGTTGAACTTCTTTGTTTTATTACAGTAAATTGGAAGGAACGTCCAATCCAGGTGCACAATGTTCTTATGTTGAAGTACATGACTTCTTCCAGCATCACAGGTTAGGCAAGTGTATCAAATGTTGCAGATCACATCAGAATATATCTTCCATCATAGGGGTGGCAGACATGGCAGCCCACAGAAAGGTTTGGAATGTTTGGAGGTGGCACCAAAAATGTGGAGTCTGTAACTACACCCAGAGAACAGCGAACAAACTTTGACAAAGAACATGGCTTTATGTCAAGTCTGTTACCACACCCAGAAGTAGCTCAACAAACTTTGAAATAGAAACTTATGTA
The DNA here is from genome assembly GCA_000966675.3 of Picea glauca. NCBI lineage: Eukaryota > Viridiplantae > Streptophyta > Pinopsida > Pinales > Pinaceae > Picea > Picea glauca. The sequence continues at coordinate 222,775 of JZKD02S1067207.1, forward strand.
GTTATAATATGTCGTTTTATCAACTCATACAGTTTTTGTTACATGCTTCTGGGTACATTCGTGAATGGAGAAATATTTTGCATCATTTTCGAACATCACAAACCATTTTGCAAGCCACAGTAAGTGCGATGCCCCTGACGAAGACAAATTCTTGTGTACTCTGCAGAATTCGATACACTTTCCAAATCTGTGTTTTTGGAAGAAACTATATACTTCAACGAAGGAGTATTTTGCATGTGACCTGAAAATCCATTCCAAATCCCAGCAAGAAAACAAAGAAGATCAACAAACAAATCTCCAGGCAGGATTTTCAACCAACCAAAGCATTGAATACAAGGAGAACACCAACCAGAAGATACTTGTTCTGTTTTTCCCCCCTTTCTAAGTTTTTGTTGGATAACAGAGTTTTTTTTTTGCTCAAAGCTCATGTCACATAAAACCAGTCTCTATTCTTTCATTTGGGCCTCAATGATATCTCTAAGTTGTCTTACATGTCCATGACCAGGAACATTAGAACGAATGCACCCTAAAGCCCAACTCTTTGATGATAGAGATAAATGGAAATAAGAATTTAAAAGAAATGTTGGAGGATGACAGTATGATATTCCGTAGATTTTGGGTTAATTCATTTTAATGACAGATTCTCTCGATATTTTCACTTATTAATGCCAATATTTTCGAATATGTACATTGAATAGTGACTAATAACATGTATTAACATTCCCATATCTGAGCAGATTCTCAAATCTGACTTCTAACATATGCACAGTATTAAAGAGGGACATGACGTCAAAGCCTCTATGGGTGACACGTTCATGGATGGCAGCGAGACAGTACAGTATTGCACTGTTACTATGATGAAGCCTTTAAAAAACTAAAAGAGCCAATTTTTGGCACAGGGGCAGACCCAGGGTTCAACTCTCAAGAGCACACCAACAAAGCCCTAACTACCGGCCTTTTCAGCAACACCTGTGAAGCAGATGAAATCTCACCCAAGGTAGAGGCAGGGGTGGTTGCAAGACTCAGGTGCCTACAACCTTAGCTGGGACACAGATCTGTGATTATATCATTTACAGATCACTTAGCATCGATCATTCGTCAATATTTAACCCTTATTACACTTCGCAGAAAGCACAAAGCATCGCGGTGTACACTCAGATCTACAGTGTTTCAGCACTTAACCATAGTAACCCAGATCAGATCCAGTAGATCAGCACTAAGCATCCTCATACACATCAGATCTAACAATCAAATATATCTAAGAAGCACAGAGCATAAGTGGATATATCAAAGCACATAGCATAAGCAAAAACACATTGAATCAAAGCACAAAGCATAACACACAGATTTACGTGGTTCACCCCCCACCCTAGGGATACGTCCACAAGATCTTCTTCTTTATTATCGTCTTCAATCTGTTACAAGCACAAAGCCTCCAAAACCCTTCTTCACATAGGACAGAAGATCTACACAACTCGCTAGATGCTTCTTCCTTGTGTTACAACACTTAGCTTCCTATAGCAACCTCACAGTAACTTGCACTTAGCCTTGCAAGCCTTACACAGCTCGCATAGAGAACTTATTCAACATCACATAGATGCACTACCAATTTCACTAAGCAATCACATCTACTCCTTATATTGCCTATCCTTCTATTTATACATTACAAAAGTGGGCCTAAGCGTGGGTAAAACCACGGGTCGACATCCCTTTCCCATTACATTAACCCAAAACCCTAAAAGGGCCCAAAAGTGGACTGAGATCACGTGATCTCTACTTCACCTAGCGCTCCATATTTGACAGACTGTCGAAGTCCAAAAATGGTCAAATATGACCAAGTGTTCCTCAAAACTTGGTCAAGGGCCAACAGGCCCCCAATAATCACCTATGACTCGTCCCGAGTCACTCTGGTCTAATCAATTCCGCCTCATATGCCTCGAGCTTGGCTCGAGCTACTTTGACCTACTGCAGTGCGACAGCCTCTTGCTCAATGAACTCTTGGATCACTGCATCGTTTATTGGCCCTTTCAGGCGTTGTTCTGTTGTGATGACAACCTGTTCAAGCTCGGTTCCCTGGCTTTCAACTTCAGTGAATAGTTGGCATGCCTTTTCTTGGATTGCTTGAAGTCGTTGGGAGACTTCCATCACTTTACTTTGCAGCGTGTGTACCTGTTGTTGGGCGGTATGTTGTTCTGCAAACCTCTTCATTCTTTCAACTGGGGTCAAGGCCTTCAGCTGCGCCTGCAGCGTATCTGCGTGTTGCTTTGCTTCTTGGAGTTGTGCCTCCAATGCTTGCAATTCTGGATTCTCTATGAGGTTCTCATAAGTCTGGGCACTTCTAGCGCTTAGATGCTTGCATTCCAAGGCAAAGGTTTTTAATCAGCCAACTGTGTTATGGGAAGTTGCCTCCCTTAGATCTCTTATTTCTTAAGGACTCTCAGGCATGGTACAAAGTTCCATATCTGCAATGTGCTGATGAAGTTGTTGGATTACTTCTTCAAGTTGTGTCACCTATTGTGGGACACGTTCTTCAATCTTCACTTCTATGACCATCACGGTGCAAAGTGCTTTGTGATCCCTTTCTTGTACTTCAAGTTTCTCTGCTAGAAATTAGTGCTTTCTCTGATGTAACTGTGCTTTTTCCTCATCCCACTTCGCTTGCAGAGCAAGATTTTCCCATTCTTCCTTACTCTGTTGTTCTACAAGTGTGCTCTGTACTTGTGTCAAAGCCTGGGTGTCTTGCGATGTGTCTTCTTGAGCCCGTCGAAGGCGATCTTCGACTTTATCGACGATCTGGTGTAATTGGGTGGGCTCAGCACCTGTTCCTGATGTTCCAATTGTCAAGGGTGCAGTAGAAACTGCTCGGCTGGACTGGAGTGCCTGCTGTACTTCTTGAAGTTCGCCCTTGATTCGGCTGAATACCTCCTCCTGCTTCGCTTCTTGCTTTTCTGTGATCTCTAGTGAAGCATCATTCAGCGCAACGATTAAGAAGTCGAAGTCGTCCAGTGTGAGGGTATTCTTAAACGTAGTCTGGGTGGCCTTAGTTTTCTTTCGGGATGAGGGCTTTGGTGGGGTAATCTTCCTTTTCTTAGAGGGATCCTCTTCCTCTCTAGGCGAAGTAACCTCGCCTTTGTTTTTCTCAACTTCTGTGCCACCTAGTTCTTCACCATCCCCTCCCTACGCAGGTGAGATCGAAGTAGTCTTCATGGATGTGCTATGGACATCTTGAACTACATCATCCTTCTTAGTATTGCTTGGTCCAAGTGTATCTAGCATAGCTTCAGGGCTTTCCACGTCGGACATTTCTGCGAGGTCCGCAGCAACAAAGAGGTTCGCCGACCATTCCTTGGTAATCTGCTCCAAGTCTTCTTCTATCAACTTGTAGTACGAATGGAGTTGTCGTTTGTTCCCATCAATGCGCATTGTGATATAGGTGAAGTGGCAGTCCGCGTTGAATTGTATCAAAGGTATAAACCTATGAAGTGTGTTTGGGGTGAGGCGTGGTGTAGATTGGATTGCATTCTTCAATTGGTTGTAATAGGCGTGGAAGACGGCATTGGACTGCCACTGCTTGTTCATGTTGCTGGAGTACCACAGCGTACAGAACTTCGTAGCCAGTGGTTCGAAGGGTTTGATCTCCAGAAAAGTGACACCTTCTAGTAGCTCCCAGGCGATGAAATCAATTAGTATGAGCAACCAACTAAAGTGGAACTCATACCCTTGGTCTTGCGCTTCTTTGCAATCAAGCTCTAGATGGTTTACAAGGTATTGCGCCCAATTCATCTGTAATCCTTCGGCGCACTTCCCTGCGATGTCAACTACGAATCTAGTCACTTATGTTGGTCTGTTCTTGTGAACTAGCTTGCCCATGATCAGCTGACAGGCAAGGCGCACTGCGCCACTCTGGATAGAGGCTACCTTGTAGCCTCACGTGTCTTTCTCAACATCGCCATAAGTTTCTTTTATCCTCTGCGCTAGTGCTCAGTTTGAGGTCTTTCTAGGGTAAAACTCATGTGGGTCAGGGCCTTTCATACTAAGGCCTGTGATCCAATTGATCAAGGTCAGATCCACGGTGATGCGGAGGTCCAACCATAAGTATCCTTCGTGGTAGTAGGACAAGAGCAACTTGATGCATCGGTTGACTTCCTAGTGTCTTCCGAAGTGTGGGATCTTCTTACATTAAGCAGTGTGGGTTGCGCAAGGTTTTGGGTCCATGACTGCGGGACAATCTTAGAATTCTTGCCTTTGGTCCTAGTTAAGTACTTATGTGACACTAACATGTTGTAAACTTTACGATCTCCAAGGTTAAAATCACTAAATTTCAGTGTTGCGAGCTTATCCTGGTTAGCACGAAATGTGGGCACCCCTTTTAGAAGGTACACAGTGATCAAAGTGTACTCAATGTCTCGAGGCACACTGTCACTATTGAAGGCACCGCTTAGAGGTGGTAAGTAAGTAGGTAGAATGTGTGGGATAAGCTTGTCATTTGCGATGTCATCCATGTGCTTGGTTTGTTTCTCATCAGTCGGTCGGGATGGACCGGTGCGAGCAGTGGAAGGGGAGGCCTGAGGTCCTCTCGTTGACGATGCTTAGATAATCCTTTCTCTGACATGACTCTCTTAGTCATTAAGTCAATCAAAACTTCTTCAACTACTTTTTCAGCAACGTTGAGCTCGTCTGACATACAAGATTGGGTCAACTAGCTCGGGTGTGAAATGAATTCATAGACTACAATGGACAGTATGGGAATAAGGAAATGATCACAGGGTGAAGTAATCTCAGGTTTCAAGCTCAAATTCTCACTTAGCAAAGAGTATTCTTGGCGTGTGGCGCGATGGACTAAGTAGGGAAACTTAGCAACGGTTTGCTTGCAACGGGTATGAGGCTACATTAACTTATGCTATGTCCAACATGGCACGGTCTATGGTTATATTGGCTTCCAATGGCTATATCACTTCGCCTCGGCGAAGTGGCATATGTCGTTGTTCTGATATCCCCGCGAAGCTCCAATTTTGCAAAGTGTCTTGCTACAAGGTACCCTCTAGGATCTTCTGTAATTTTTCAATCTTAGCCTTCTTCTTACTTAGCTTTATAGCCTTCTTTACAGTGAGCTTCGTCTCGGTGATTCTCTTCTCATTTTGATTCTTATTTTCCTTGGACATAGTCACTTC
>JZKD02S1067208.1:0-13225 GCA_000966675.3 Picea glauca
AGGTCTGTATTTTATTTCCACATCGGACCTGGCAGTGGGTAGCGTAGGAACTTTGAGCACACTAGCTGTGAAGGATAAACAGTTGGCCGAGGCATTTTCCTCCCTTGGAATGTAGGAAATGTTAAAATCCAGGAAGGAATCCTCAACTAGATCCCATACCTCGTTCCTGTAATTCCTGAGTTGAGAATGCTTAGTCTGATAAACATTTTTGACCTGCTAGATAATCAGTTCTGCATCACCAAACACAGCCATCTCCTTGATTTCCATTTCTTTGGCAGATCTTAATCCCATAACCAGAGCTTCATACTCTGCCACATTATTGCTGACCTCGAATTCTAGCCTGTATGACAGAGAGAGGGTCTCATGACAAGGTGATATAAATATCACTCCGACACCTGCACCCATACTGGAGGAAGCTCCATCAAAGAACATCTTCCAAATCGAGGAAGTTGAAGGGGAGGTCTCCTAATTGAGGATGGGATGCTTTCTGATATGCAAAGAATCTTCAGAGGTGTGGGTGAGCTGTAGTAAACTGGAGCCTAAATCGGTGTCCAAGACATAGATGGGATTATTGGTAGGGTTGGCCTCGTCACTGACAATGTAGGCTAGTTGGGCTTCTCTGTACAGTCTCCTATGTTCCCCTCCGAATACTGGAATGGTGGAATATGTGAGGTCCATATGCAAGGTTCCCCCTAGTCTCTTTATCCAGGATATTGACAACAACATGCCAAACTTAAGGGGGACATCGGCTACCACAATATCCATGATCATACTTTTCATGGGTAGATAAAACAAAGAGACTACCAGGTCTTTGATGAATCCCAAGCACTGCACCCTCCTGGAGTCAAAAGAATAGAGGTCGTGATAAGCTTGGCTGACTTCCAGTCCTAATTCTTCCATGACGGCCTTGGGCATGAGGTTGTGGGAGGCCCCTGAGTCCATAAGGAAATTATGCAGTACCTTGTCATGTATGTTCAGGGAAGTGTAGAAGGGAGGGGACGAATCATCTCTGTCTTCTACCATGGGACCTAGGACAACTGCAAGCCTTTCATCTTGGAGGTTTATAGAGTCTGTGAGGGGATATGAGGATTCAGACTTTAACAGCTTAGAGAAGCATTTTTTGAATTCCCCATGTTTAATAAGCTCAGTAAGTGGAACAGGAATTCTTACTTTTTGAATTTCATGTTCGAAATTGAAAGAAGACATAGGCTTTGGGATTTCTCTAATTTCAGGAACATGATTATGGAAAATGGGGGAGAGGGGTTGGGCCTTCTTACCTCTGTGAGCATCTGCTACCTCATTAGCAGGCTTCTCTGCTCTATTGGATGGTTCAGGAACATCAGGTGCTTCTTCTCTTTTGTCAGACCTCAGATTGTATCTTCCTCGACTACCACTAGCTTTGTCTCCCTTGCTCAATTCATTCAGTTGACCATCCATGAGAGACTCTTCATAAGTAGTCTGAGTGAGATGAGGGAAAGGAGGAGTGAATTATAGAGAGTGGATTTTAGGCTCAGGCTCGTCAGATTCCCCTTCTTCTTCATCAACCACAAAATTGTTCTGGAAGGGAGCCTGAATTCTTTGGTCGTCTCTGTCTCTTTCCTTCTCTTTGTGCATGGTTGGAGGAGAAAAATTATTTGTTCTTCTGAAACCTCCTCTATTCTCAGTGTTCTGAGGGCACTTATACATTTGTTTCCTTTCCACCTTCAATCTCTCCACCTCTTCTTTAAGGAGGTTCATAACTCGGGTCAACTCATTTACTTGAGTGTGGGGTAGTGATGTGCCAGAAGTTGAGGCTTCCAACTTTTCTTTTCTTCTGTCTACGTCGGCATGGATTCTTAGTCTGTCAGCTGCCAATATATTGGAATCCACTTCTATAGCTGCATCTTGCATCTGAGCTAAAGAGGTGGCTCTTCTTTATCTTAACAGAGGGCAGAAATCAGGATCAAATGCGCCAGCATAGGAAATTTTAGCAGAGGCCTCTGAGGGTTTAATCTCTGCAGGGATCTTGTTGTACATTTTATTAAACCTTTTGGAGAAGTCTGAGACAGACTCCCCTTGCATCTTCCTCAGAGACCCAAACTCTTTCATATAATACATATAATCTTTTCTATCTCCCCACTGCCTCAGGAAAACATTATCCAAGGCTTCAATGCCAACAATAGATCCAGGGGCTAGTCCCCGGAACCATTTCCTCACCTCCCCATCCAGGCTCTGGACAAAGACTCTCATCCAGACATCTTCACTGTCGATATTCAAGTTGTCTGCATAGCTGTAAAAGGCAGCTAGGTGCTCTTCAGCAGTTACATCTCCCTCTCCACTGAACTTGGGCATGTATTTCAAATAGTCTCCAGAAGGGAGAGGGTTCAGAGGCTGGGGTAGAATCAAAGGAGAATATCTGGCAGCAACTATGGCATCCATTCTGTTCGAAGGGGGATTAGCACCAGCCATAGGGATGTTCGGTAGAGGAGAAATCAGAGGAGAAATAGTATGAACAGGAGATGTCAGAACAGAGATTCTTGGAGGATACAATGGAGAAAACAGAGAGAAAGCCAAAGGACCTGAGTGTGCAGACACTTCTCTCTGTGCAGCAGTAGCAACAAAAGGAGGGGTGGTGAAACCCTCAGAAGTTCGAGGTCTGTGATAAGGCAAGACCTCCAGGGAGGAGGGAGTGACAAGGATTTCTCTTTCTGATACCAGACCAGAATGAGAAAACTCAGCAGGAACACTCCCGAAATTTAAAGAACGAGGGACTTCGGAAGAAGGATGACTAGGAAGTTGCGAATAATAAAATGGAGTTCTCACAGAAGGGGAGGGCGTATTACCTGTTTCGGCGATAGAAACTTCTATCGCAGAGCTCTTTCCCTTTCCGCGCACTGCTTCCGCGTCAGCTTCTAGTGTAGCTAAAGGCAAGTGTGGGTTAGAACTTGTGTGTCTGCCTCTCGAAGCGACAGTTGATAGAGCAGGTTCTTCCCAATGGATTCGTCACAATGGAGTCGCCAGGTGCACAGTAGCAATCTTCAAGTTCTGATATCTGATGCACCTTCAGAATCAGTTGATCTTTGTCATTCAATCCTGGGGAAAATATTCAACTTCATCCCCGGCAACGATGCCATAAATGTTGGAGACAGAAGTCACTCCTGGATTGCTTGTAGGAGAAGAGCCCGACGCCCATCAGTTTAATGTCACGATTTGTTCTAAATGGGTGATCAAATAGAGGAAAACTCAAGGAGATATCACTCTAATTCAAGGACCGAGTCTGGTACATAAGGTGACAAAAGAGGTCTTGATCCAACTTCAGCCAATGGGTTGATAAAAGGGTGAGTAGGTGGAAGACTTAGTGAGGAAAGTGAACAAGCAGCTTTGGGCAACAGGCTTACGGCTATTTGCAAAAGAAAGACACTGAATGCAAGATCCGCTTGGTTCAGGGTCTAAAGAAACCGAGGAGGACTTGACTGGATCCTCCAATTCCAAGTCACTCAGCGCTGGGAAAATCACAAGAACTGGCTAGAAATATTATAACTGCTACAGTGATCCTACCAACATCATCCTATAACATCTATAGCTCAACTGGATCCTCCAATTTCGAGCGATTCTAACACAGTGGAACAAAGATGTAAATAAACTGGCATTCATCAGGCAAGAAGTCTCAAGAGTGCATACATAACCAGAGTATCAGTGATTCATTAAAGATTTACAACCGGGAGCTCAGCTCAACCATCGATAGATACAAAAATGGCGAAAACGCCTACATATACTCAAACTAATAAACAACAAGAAAATAGAGACGTAACATTGAAAGCTTTGCGTCTGCATGGCTTCTGACAACACGGAGCTGCAATCTTTGAATGGTCATGCAACTTATGGCAGATGCAATCGATCTTCTGACAGTTTCTTCGGCGACTCGACGTGCCTTTAATTCATTGCAGAACCTCCCCATTATGGCGGAGACGATGTCTAACCACCATCAACCACTTCAATAACTGCTTCTTGGGATTGAAGACGATCTGGACAACTCAGCACTTTGGGATAAGGAAGGCTTCTCGTGCTGCCACCTAGGATAACTGAAGGGCTTGGTAGAGAGGCATGGCGGCCATCGCAGAGAACGGGGTGCATGGAAAAGGGGGGGGGATGGCGTCAGATTATGAGGACGTGGGAGAAGTGGCAAGGTATGGGAAGGGTGACAGAGGATGATTCATAGTAGAGAACATCAAGCGGAAGGGACGAAGACGGGAGATAATAAACTTACCTTTTGGTGAGAGACTAACGTGGAAAGGAGTGGGACACGTGGCGAGAAACGTTTGGATGATGAGAAGAAGGGATGACCACACGGACCAGAGATGGGAGGTGGGTTGATGACACATGCCAGCAGGGGAACGGTGGAAAGGAAGATGACATGACGGGAAAAAGGGGACACGCTGGTTAAAGGCAGGGAAACTGGGAAGGACGGGGCTGTCTTGGCGCCGTTGATATGAGCACTGAAATCTCAACCGTAGGAAGCTGCTCGTTCGATTCTGGAACCACCCCCTCCACTTAAAGGTAGACAGGTGGGGGGGGTCCAGAATGTTCTTCATCTTCGTTGATCCGGGCGCGCTCATCTGGACCGTTGGAGAGGTGCACCCCCGATTCTGGACCTCCCCCGCTTAAATGTAGAAAGGTAAGGGGGGTATGGAATTCAACATGCGCCATTGATCCAGGTGCGCAAATCGCCACCATTCTAACTTTCTCATGATTTACTTTGGGCACATTATCATCCGAAACCTTGGACAAGTGGGTTTTTAACCCATCCTTTTGCGTTTTAGCCCCCCTTACAAACAATATCGCTAACACTTATCTATTACAGGTGGTATCTAACTAACTAATTGTGGGTGTTTGTCCTTCCACCCAACCATAGGCTCAGAGGCATTCATTCTTAGCACTCTAGCCACCCCTGTGCCAAGCCATGATATCACCAGAGAAATATCGCATTTTCTTAAGGATTCTTTCTCTGTTTCAACTTCTTCTCGGGTTATGTTCTTTGCAAACTCTTATAGATTTATTTCTCTATTATGGTCTTGGAGAGGTTTATCAGATTCTCACTCAACATCAGGATCGTGACCTTCTGTTCATCATCCTCTGAAGAGATCCATGCATTTTACTCTCTATCTCTATCTATCTATTTCCTTGTCTCTATTTTCTGTATATATTTTCCCAAGATGGTTCTCCACCCATCTTGTTCCTTCTGTTAGAAGGGAACTCAAGTCATCTTGGTCTTCCATACATAGTGGTACTTTGGGATGACATTCTTCAGCTAGACCATGCTTCCATTCATGGGAGTGATTGATAATTCAACCACTGGTCCTTTCTTCATTAACTGATTTCTCTCCTTGGGATCCGAAAGAGGTTCATTATCCTCATCAAAGGGAAATTTGGGGTTATTTGATATAATGACCCTCTCTTATAGTTTTCACATTCTTTCCTCTAGTGATATCATGGCCAATACTTTCAAGGCTTCACCCCCACAGTTAGGTATTGACAACTCAAACAATAATACATTTACATGTTCCCATGCCACAACATGGAAACCCTAATTAATGATTAATTACAAGTTGGTGGAAATAGGGGTGTTACAATTCCCTCCCCATTAAAAGGAAACACCATCCTCGATGTTCTTTCTCAGTAACACCAGTCATGCTTTTCTCATTCAACCACTTTAGAAGTCTTGACCTTCTTTCTCGGTCAGGTTCTTTTTCGGACCCTTAATATTTGTCACCTTCTTTCAATAATTCCTTGAAAACAAGCACATTAATCATAGTCTCATGCAAACTTTTTTTACTGTTGCATAAAATTTCTAGGAAAATTTCATAATCTATCACAACAATTATCTGCGCAGTTTGTGGATTTTTATCCACAGGGTTGTCTTCTTATCCAGGCTCATTGTTTTTCCTTGACATACCCATTGGGTGCATGATCCCCATCAATAGTTTACAAGAACTATCAAGGTTTCATCTTCCTTGCGGTCACTCACCCTCCAGGACAAGGCTCGGGCATCCCCTTCTCTGCTATACAGTCCCTCGAGTGATCCATCTTTCCTTGCCAAGGTTTTCTCACATCGAAAGAACTACCCATCATGTGCATGATCCCAATCAATAGTTTACAAGAAATATTAAAGTCTCCTCTTCCTTGCGGTCACTCACCCTCCAGGTCTAGGCTTAGGCATCCCCTTCTCTACTATACAGTCCCTCGGGTGATCCATCTTTCCTTGCCAAGGTTTTATTGCACAAAAAGAATTCCAGAGACTTTATCAATTCTGACAGTCGAGGTGTAACTTAGAATTTTTCTGTCAAGGCGTCCCTTCGGCTTGTGTTACCTCAAAAAAATATATTATAGGCAATCATGGCTTACCTCGGGGTTCTCATGGCTTAGCAATATCCATTTTTCATGCTTTTACAACTTGACAGCCTTCCAGCTTAGCTAAAGTTAGGGACGAAGGTTACTCTCCTTCTCCTGGCACATAAATAGTTAGGGATGAAGGTTACTCTCCTTCACCTGACTCAATCATATATAGGGATGAAGGTTACTCTCCTTCTCCCGAGTCAGTCTCCATTTCATGCGATCAGATTATACTCTTTCTCACAATTCTCCCTTGTACTCGAGATCTTAGTTTCTCATATATGCACTCTTTGCATATCTTTCCCTTTCACTTGTATCACAAGTATACATAAATTCATGAGACATCATAAATTTTAAATTCAAAAAATTTCCTTTGTAAATCTGTCATCCACAGATTTCCAAATTCCACGTTTTGTTCTCATATTTGTTTTGGAAAGGAACCAGATTCATAATTATGGGACTTTCCTTCCCATAGCAATTTGTTTCAGCAGGCAATTGGTCTTCCTTATGGCTTACAACACTACCATATTCAATACTCCTTTGCTTCCTCCACTTCAACTTCAATCATCCAAACAAATTGTTAGTTTCTCATGCTCATACATTTTTATTGCATCTTTATAACGTCATCATAAACAATTTCAAAATTGTGAATACTAGCAATCAAATTCACTTTCTCAAAAAGGAAATGTCATTCCTTGCAGTTTGGCTCAGTAGGCAATTGGTCTTCCTTATGGGCTTACAATATTGCCATATCCAAGATTCATTTCCTCCTGCAGTTTCAACATTCCTCAACCAAACAAATGGTTAGTTTCCATGCACATTATCTTTTCAAAATTAGGCGTACTAACAATCCAAGTCGTTTTCATGTATTCAAGGATACCAATCAAAAAGGATACATCATCCCTTACCAAAATTTTCAAAATGTAATTCAGATATCAATTGATTTTAATGAATGCACCAAAATTCATGTCCACATTCATACTCAATGCACCCTTGCATTGATTTTAAGTTTCCCATACTTTAATGTGCATACTAAGAATCAAATTCACTTTCTCAAAAAGGAAACACCATTCCTTGCAGTTTGGCTCAGTAGGCAATTGATCTTCCTTATGGGCTTACAATACTGCCATATCCACGACTCATTTCCTCCTACAATTTCAACATTCCTCAACCAAACAAACTGTTAGTTTCCATGCACATTATCTTTTCAAAATCATGCATACTAACAGTCCAAGTCGTTTTCATGTATTCAAGGATACCAGGCAAAAAGGATACATCATCCCTTACCTATGCATCATTTTAGCCTACCAAAATTTTCAAAATGTAATTCAGATATCAATTGATTTCAATGAATGTGCCAACATTCGTGGCCACATTCATACCCAATGCACCCTTGCATTGATTTTAAGTTTCCCATACTTTACGACAAGTACTTTTCCATGGTGGGTTGGAGTTTAGCCAAGATTTTCACCATATGGTTTATTTATTCACATTCATTGTTGCAGCAGGACTATGCTTGTGGCTACAGGATGATCATGATCCCAAATCAGTACATATGACACTACAGGTTTCACATGAATGCCTTTAAGCATTCCTCCATTAATAACCACCCAACACTCATGGCCACCTAAATTTGGTTTTCTCTAACACCTATACAATGTAAGTAGAAATGTTGGAAGGTTCTCCTTCCTCAATGGGAAATCCATTGTATTTCCTTTATGTAAACATGCATTTCTTCAATGCATTCCATGCAATGTGCTAACTATGAGAACCTTTATTCCCATATAACTAGTCCCCGCGACCACATTTTAACGTAGAGTTCTAAACTCTACCTTCCTTGACTGGCCTGGATGAACTCTGTTTTCTCTCCATGCGATCGAGAGTTGTGACCTTAGCTCTATTCTTTCAGGTGCTATCCTTTCATCTCCCATGTCCAGGTGTTATGATATTGGCTAAACCCCTTTTCTACAATTCAATGGTGAAGATCCATCTTTCCTGGGATCCAACGATGGCAAGGGCTTGTGGATCCTCAACTAGCTCGCAGTTTAATTCTCCTTCCAACCTTCGTAACCAATATGGGTTGTTCAATCTATGATCGGATCCCAAAATAAAAAAAAATGCTATATTTAATTTAGATTATGGGTATAGGTATCGATGTTAACCCATGTGCATATGAAATCTTCGCAATGATTGCGGGCCATCGATCAATTTTAACCACACAATTTCCAAATAATAATGCCAACATAGAAATTTTTGGCTGAGAACTTAGATTGAGAACTTGATTTGTCAAATCTATCCACCGAACCCAATCACAGTATGTGTTTATGGGGCGTTAACGCATGGGTTCCTTGAAGGTCCACCCATTGATCATTCATAGATCAAAGGTTCATAGTGATTGCGGAATCCCCAATGTGCTCGCTCTTTATCGGAGAGTTCAATCTCTGAAATTTGAAAAGTGCTTTCTCAACTCTTTTAATTGTGACCGTTGACCATCCACCTCAACAATATCAACAATGTAGGTTGATTGCGGGCTGTGAACTAGTGCACCCATCAATTCCGCCTTCATGCCCCACAATGAATACAGGTCATCCGATCTACGATCGGACCCCAAACTCAAAACAAAACTATATTGAAATTAAATTACAGGGACATTCTCTATCGTTAAATTGCATGCCCATTCAATCTCCACAATGAATATGGGCCATCGATCTTATCGAACGATTGGAATTTGATATGTTAACTCCATTGGGTATTGAAGTCAATTTGACAAATGAGATTGGTTTCCTTCTGATGAATGGCTCGCGTTCATATCCTCTGTCAAGCTCATGATTAACCTGATTCGACCAGGGTTTTCTTCTTGAATCATACTCTACTTGGGTATCTGAGGCATGCATTTTCCTTCCAAAATTTAGTGCATAACATTTAATTCCATGAAACATCTTCAAAATTTCCTAGCGTATCTTTATGTACTTCATCACATTAACCTCAAAGGTTTTCATGAATGTAATACAGATAGTTCGCAACTGTTTCTACAACAATACAATCATCATCACTATGGTGTCCAATCATTTACTTTTATTAGTAAATCAAATTTTTTGTTCTATAGGAAACATAACACATAGGAAGAAAGGAGTTAGGGGCTCTCACCTTTTTCCCACTCCTTCCACACAGCCTGGGGATTTCAACCCAGCTGATTTATTTCTAAGGCCTTACTTTCTTTGCTTGGTGTGGCTTCAACCAAGCCTATTCGATCAAACATACTTATTGATTCCTTCTCTTTTCCTAGTTGTACTTGTTCTCACAACTGCTCATCTAAGACCTACAACCCTGTAAGCCATTCATATTTTTTAGGGTGGATAAGTGTTCTTCCTTATTCCTCTTCTTGGCTTTTTGCAATTTATTCTAGGTTGGGATCTCCCTGCTCTTTTCCTTGAGAATCCTTGGTTAGGCTTCACTCTAACATTTTTGGATACAACAACATGTTTAAATAGCAAGCTTTTTTTTCATAGTGGGTCATGAACATGTGCATCCTCCACATTATCATTCAATTCTCAGAGTGGTTAGAATTCAGTTGTTATTCTTCCACCTACACATTTTGTTTTAAAAATGTAATCCAGGATTCTTATATATGCAGGATTTGCATCCCATTGCCCAACCTTCAACAATCATTAGGGTTGTGACTCTATTCTTCTAACAGATCTCTTACACAATTTCTTCGTAGGGAACTCCTTCAACATGCAACTTCCTCATTGCATATCCATCACTATCTGTGATGGCCTCAACCTTGAATTAGCTTCGGCTCATTACTAAGCATTATTTAAGGAACATAGACATGCATCCTGATTATGTATCCACACATATTCTAGTTTTTTTTAACTTAAATCCATGATGTACTTAGCCATATTCATAATCATAAGCCTGTGTGTAGCTTCCATAGGTATATTTCATAGCCTACATACATCTCTACTTTAAAATAAGTCAACTCATGATGGTTTACAATCATTCTCATGTGATCCTCATAGGCATAATCATTTTCCTCTTATTATGAAAACATAGCATCCTTGCTCATTTTCTCTTTCATCTATTTGTACTAGCTTTTCCTGGGGATATGGAGCACATTCCCCTTAAGCTATCATTCAAAACAGAACTTTCATGACTCTTTAGAATGGATTCAACCATGCATCCATAGTATTCATTCAATCTTGGCAAGTGTCATGCTTGCCTCACATTTTACTCATCGGGGAAACCATATTGGGCCTTTAGTATACTTATACTCTTACATCATACATGTGCATCACTTGCACATTTAATATCATTCATGCCTAACTAGTATTAATATCAGGCTTCATATCAAGAAGCTTCTCAATGCATTAAATCCATGAACTCAAGCATACACACACAACTAAGTATTCATTGTACTAGCTTAGTGTTATAATTAGTATTCTTTAGTTAGAGATTACATTCTCTTGCATGAATAATCTCACAGTTATAACTCATACTAATGTTTCCTTCTCTTTATGGAAATAACCAACCATGGCCACTTTCCCTTTTATACTATAACAACTAGAAAGGAAACATTCTTGCCTCAACTTCTATAGGACTCTACTCATCTCACCTTTCCTCTGGTCATGAGGAGTTATATACTTCGAGTTTAATATAAAGTAGTAATTATACTGCCAAGGATCCTACCTGATCCTATCAGATTCCTTTAAGCCCACAAAGGTATTAACCATTATATAATCATCCATCATCAGTGCCTGAGGTTCCAACTACCCATGCTTAGAGGCAGTGTTATGAACACCACGTTATCCGTCCTTCAGGCTTCAGATACCCTTGACAGAACCTTTCCACCTTCAACTATCCACATTCAAATCTTATTATTAATTTTAATTATCATATCCCTACTCCGGTAAGAGTAGTTATCACTTTGAAAAAGGGTTAAAGAAATTCTTCTACTAAAGTTGAACAAGAATTCCCAAAATCACAAGTTCAATATGCAGTCCTTCTCCTCAAGGAGTAAATGTAGATAAAAATACCTCTTTATGTGACACGTGCATGAGCCCAAGCAATACAAGTTTTTTAACCATGCTCTGATACCAATTTGTAACACACCCACGACAAGGCATACAAATTCCGTTCTCCTTGAGAGAACAATACCCTCATTAAGGGGTCTCTATTTCATTCTTCTCTTCCAAATATTTCCAGTCATGGCCTCCATGCTTTGAACTAAGCTCAGAATTGGAAAATATCCTCTTCTAAGTCCTTCGAGTTTTTCCATTCCCCTTATACTTCCATATGATCGTGAGTTGTGACCAGATGCCAAAACAACAGGTGCTAAGACAACCACCGCATGAATTCCCCTGAAATGGCAATTCTCTAAAGTTCATAATCCGACGTTGCATGCCCTTTGAGATTTCAACGGTCCTAATTCACTTCAGGACTTTGGAATTTGGAAGTTTCAAACATTCCTATGCCTTTTTCCTATGAAGTATGATGTACCCGGAGTTACAGATCGAGCACCATGCATCCCTTCACAATCAACGGTTGTGATCCACTTCGGGACTCCAGCATTTGGGAATTGAAACTCTCAAATTCTCCATGCTCACTTGCCCCCAGAGAGTTTCACCCATATTCCATGATCTATTAACGTGTTTCTTCCCAAAGATCAAAAAACCCCGACTACTTCAGTTATTTGGGCTTTAGGAGTTTCAAACTCCTATGCACTCATTCCCCCTAGAGTGCTTTCACCTATATCCAATGGATTTCTGCCACACGTCACCCTGGATTTGATAGTCCAGGTTCTCTTTGGCTCTTCAGGCTTCGTGAGTTTCAACTCCTGCACACTCGTTCCTCTCTGGAGTGATTTCACCCAAATACAATAGATTTCTGCCATGTGTCCCTTTGGATCTGACGATCCAGGTTCTCCTTGGGATTCGAGAGTTTCAACTCCTGCATACTCATTCCTCTCTAGAGTGATTTCACCCGAATAGAACGGATTTCTATCACATGTCCTTCTAGATATGACAGTCTAGTTTCACTTTGGGAATTTGGTGTTTGGGCGATCTGAACGCTCCAACAATCTGTCCTCCCAGAGTGCATTCTTCCAGAGTCAAAGATAGTGTGCCACACATCCTTCCTGATCAATGGTCATGGTTTACTTTGGGATTTCAGCATTTGAGAGTTTCTACCTTTCCACACTCACTTTCTCTCGAAAGGCTTTCACCTAGAGTTAATGATCTATTGACGCATGTCTCCCATGAATCAACTTCTATAGATCACTTTGGGGCTTCACGCTTCAGGAGTTTCAAATTACTCACCAATGCAAACCTCCAGAGTGTAATCCTCCCAGATTTTCAGATCTTCGGACATGCATCCCCTACTATCAATAGTCAAGATGAACTCTAGCACTTCGGCCTTCAAGAGTTCTTGCCTCTTTCCACAAGATTTTCTATGGAGTGAATTTTCTCTTAAGTGGAATATATTCTGACACCTATCCTCGGAGATCAACGAATCAGGTGAACTTTGGCCTTCGGGTCTTCAGGAGTTCTCTCTTCACACAATACATTTTCCTCCATGTTTATGGATAAATTCATGAGTGCGGACACAGACCAATCTCCCCAAGATCCACTTGGATCTGGAACAAACCGTAACAGAATACTACTCTTTCCCTAGATCTAGCTATTGAACGAACTAAGAGAAATGGATAGTGGACATACCTTATGAACGCTCTCCTTTAATCTTTGTTTTTCCTCGCTCTGCTCTGATGCTCTTGTGTCGTTCAATCACAACAACACAAACCAATCACAACAAAAGGGATTAATATATTCAATATCTAGTCTATACATGTGATCAAGGA
>JZKD02S1067230.1:0-13225 GCA_000966675.3 Picea glauca
CACACACACACACACACACACACATATATATATGTATGTATGTATGTGTATGCACCTATTTAGCACTATATTGGGATCTCTAAACAATTAAATACTTTTGGGGTACGATGAAATAGAGGCTCCCTAGTTAGGAAATGGAATGCCTTGGATCTAGGAGAGAAATCTTGAAGACTCAGAAGTCTCAAAAAGGACTGGAGAAAACCCTTCATGAAATATGGCTGAGTCTTGGACTAGCTTGTTAAGCCTAAGAAACACCCTTGTTTTTCCTAGGAGGATTGTGACCATCGATTTGGTATGGTAGTTAGATATGGAACCTTTATCAGTGTAGTGGAAGGATTTGATATCGATCGTAGATCTGGTGAGATAATTTATCCTAACTGTCCATCATAGGGTTCCATTTTTGGTAACACACATAGGAGAGCTCTGAAGGGGAGACTCCAAGGTGAGATTTGGACCCTTGATTGAAGTAAGAGGATATTTGATTTAAGTCATTGATTTGTGGTAAAGTCCCAATAGTCTCCTTGGTCAATGATGAATACTTGTTGCACCTCAGACAAAAAATAACCATTTATTTGACATGGTGACAAGATTCAGTCATTGATCAGCAAGGAGGCGAGACTTGGGCTAGACCAAATCTCAGTCGTTGATCTGGTGAGATAAAATGATCCTAGTTGTTCTTTGGAGGAAGTTGTTTAGAGTCAGTTGTAGACCCAGAGGAGATGCATTCTAAAGGAGGGACTCTAAGGGATGACTAGGACCATACATATGTGGAAGTAATATCATATACTTTTCGTTAGGTATCTAGTGAAGAGATCCTAGCCATTCATCTCAAGGAGATATTCATAGTGAGTTATAGAGATACACTTCGATAGAGGACTTCTGAGTTGAAATCGTGACCATTGATATGTCGAGATCAAAGGATATTTAAGATGAAATCATAATTGTTGATATGTTGAGATCAAAGGAGCTCTGAAATGAAATCATGACCATTGATCTATCAATATCAAAGGAGCTCTGATATGTAATAAAGATAGTTGATCTGAAGGGATTGGAGGAGTTCCAAGAGGAGATCTAGACCGTCGATCTGTCAATATCAAAGGGACTCAGTGGATGATTTGGATTGTTGATATTTATTTAAGGGCTTGTTGGCCCTTGACCAAGTTTTGAGGATCCTTGGTCATGTTTGACCTATTTTTGGGACTTCAATAGGCTGTCGAAGGTGGAGAGCAAGACGAAGCGGAGATCGCGGGATATAGACCCCTTTTTAGGGATTTTTGGGTTTTGGGATTATGTAATGGGCATGGGAATGTCAGCCCATGGGTTTACCCATGCTTAAGCTTATTTTGTAATGTATAAATAAGTATCTAGGTGAAGTAAGTAAAGATCTACAAGTTTGATCTATGTCACTGGAACTGCTAAGTGTTGAGTAGAGATTTCTTTTGTGCATACTATGTGAGACTTGCATAGCTAAGTGCAATTCATTGTAAGAGACTGTGGAAGGTTGTGTGCTTAGATATACTCAGGGAAGGATGATCTAGAAGGTGTGCATATCTCCTATCCTCTATGGAGTAGGGTTTTTGTGGCTCTGTGCATGTAACTGATTGAAGAAGCTAATAAAGAAGACAAAGAGTTGGTGGATGCAGCCCCGGGGTGGGGGTGAACCATGTATATGTTGTGTTTCTCTGATTTTTGCAATGTGTTGATGTGTTTATAGGTTAACTTACTAAGTTCCTTGATATAGATGAATGGCAAATAGATATGTTAAAGCTTTGTTCTTAATACTGTAATTAAATGCTAGATCTGGTATGTTTCTTTATGCTAAGTGCTACTGGATGGTAGATATGGTTGAATATGGTGATGCTCTGCGATTAGGGTTTAACTGTGTTGTAACTAAGACTGTATATTGATGAATGTTAACTTTTGAGTGATTTGTTAAGTGTTAGAATCATGGATTTGTGTCCCAGCTAAGGTTGCATACATATGAGTTCTACAACCACCCTTGCCTCTACCTTAGGTGAGACTTCATTTGCTTCGTATGTGTTTCCAAAAGGGCTTGTAGTTAGGGTTTTGTTGGTGTGTTGTTGTAGTGTTGAACCCTAGGTCTGCCCCTGTGCCAATAGGGCTCAATAGGATGGTGTGTATGGTGTCACGTGTCGAGCATAGAATATGCCACATGACATAGTGATTTAGCTCCTGTAGGTAATCTTTTGTGGGAAATATGAATGCCACAAGTTAGGTGGTGATGATTTCACGTGTCATGAAGAGATGAAATCATGTTTCAAGAGGATTTGGGAAATTCTCTAAGGAGATCCATCATTGAAACAATCAAGAAGATATGGTTCGTTCATCGGAGTTTGAAAGATTGGCAAGGTCGCGTGTCAGTCAAAAATGTTGACTACAACAAAGGCATTGGGGATGTGATGAGAGTCATTGATTAGTGGTAGGTTGGATTTAATCTCCACTGTCTATTTCTTGAAGAGCCTTAATAGGATAAATAATCGGAAATGACATCACGAGTAATGTGGCATGCCAGTGCAAGAGCCAATTATCTCCTGGGGTGACATGTGTCACCTGTTGATTGGTCAGAGGAAATAGAATGAGCCCAAAGTTCTACGAGGCCCTTAGGTCTTGGATCACAACCTAAACCATTGGATATTTTTCTCGAGATATCTCAACCATATGTTGGCAGAGTGTTGACAAGGGTCCTAGATAGGAACGTTGATGATGATATGGGCCCAATGACTATTTAAAATAGTTGATCTCATCATGGATGAGTCAACGACAAGATATAGACCATAGATATATCATCCAAAAATTTTGAAGGGTTGTAAAGGCTACATGTTGGCCAAGAATGTCGATGATGATAAATGCATCAGTGGAATAAAGACAGCCATTGATCAGTGAGAGGACAGTGTGGAATATCAGCCATGGATCCTAGTGGGTCACATCCTTGTATTGTAAGGAATGTCAAAGATTGAACATAAACATCTATGCTAGTAAGTATCACCGACACAATTAGAGTCGTGTTATGATTGGCCCTAGGACCGTAGGAACTGGTCGTTGATAGATCTTGATCATTCTTCGATTGATGGAAAGTGGATATATGGACCATTAGATCTAGATGTGTCATCATCAGGCATAGGAGGATGAAAGAGTGGGCATTAAACCTCATATTTCTTAGATTCATAGACTCACCTAGGGTTGTTGGATGATCGATGTGAGGATTATTCGATCTAGAATAGGCCCAATTTATGGATCGTCGTCATAAATTTTGGTTGGTGTGTTGAAGATAACCCAAATGCTAGTTGGGATTTTCGGCACAACCAGATCCATATGATGATCAACCTAAGGACAGTTAGATATAGCATAGTCTCGATATGCGGGAGTAAAACCCCAATGTTGACGAAGGTTGTTCAAGGGATTTGGGTGTTTGAACTTAATGTTCTCGGTGGTAGATGCCACATCAGATTATGCAAATATTAATAGGTCACATGGATGCCACATGGCAGTGAGGTGGCCTTGGACCAATGGAGACTCAAGAACTTTGGAAGACCATACATTTTGACTCTAATATTATATTTGGGCATACTTATAGTTATTGTAAAGATCTTAACAAGTAGAAGAAGTTAGTTCTCTCGAAAATAGTCCTCGAGATGTCTAATAAGAAGAAAAAATTTAATACCCCATCCCTTAAAAGGTACTTAGGGGGTCAGGTGTATTGCATTCAATCATACTTGAAAATTTTATGACAAATGTAGTAATATCCCCTTTATAAAATTCCTCAACATTTTCTGAGTCAGATTAAAGGTATTGTTTCATATATTCCATTTTGTATGCTAAAGAAATAAAACTTTTTGCTAGTTACCATGTCTTAAGAATAAAAGACATTATTTTCTTAATCTTTTCCCCAACATACCTTCTAAAAACAAAAAGGAGAGTTGATGTTCTTCCTAATTTGGATCTAGACTCTGGCGTTCCTTCAAGACCCGGTCATGGCTAAATTGTAGTAATTGGGCTAGCAAATATGGGCAGCGGAATAAAATCTTTCTCCAATTCTTTAATCTTGTTTTTAAGAGTGGAATTTTCACTTTCCATTTTTCCGACTAATAGATTCAATAATTCTCTTGTGGCTTCATGGATCTGTACAATTATTAATGGAAGAACTTCGTTTAGGTAGAATTTTGAGGTCAACTTTCCTTGAACCTTTTTAACTTTTGACTGATTTTTTTCAAAGATTATTTTTTTTAACCTTTATTGAAAAAAATAGTATGAAAGGTCATACATTCTTATTCAAATAGAATTGGTTCTTGTGTGACCAATTCTATTGCAACTTCTCTTCTTTCTTGAATCCTTTTCTCTTCATCAAGGAATTTTGTGTACTCAATGTTTACATCCAAATCCGTGCCTTCAACATAAACTTTGTCTTAAGGTGCGGCCTTATTTACTCCTTCCTGATTTGTTTGAATTTTTATTTTATTGGTCACCAGAAGTTTGTGGGGTCTCTCTATAATTCCCTTAGGAGGGTTAATATCACCTCCATCATCTAAATTATCGGTTGAATATTTCTTTTTCTCTTGAGCTATAATTTGAGGGTTTTGTTTGGGTGGGTTACTTGTTTGAAAAGTGTTTTGAGACCACATACATCTTTCATTTACAACTTTTCCATGTTGTTGATGTTGTTCATTGGTGCTAACAATAGTTTCAATATCTTCAAAAGGAAGTGCCTCATGGTTATTTCTATCATCTTCCTCTTCACTGAATATAAAATTATTTTCATATGAGACAATGTAACAAGAATAGTTGGTTGGGGTCGGACCCTTTGATTTATTCTACCACTTTTAGATTAAATTTCTCAAATTTAAATGCATATTCATCAATGTTGGTATCATTTTTCAAGGTGATTTCTCAAATTCTCCATGGCAAGGGGATAAATTGTTTTTTCCTCTTGTTGTGGAAGAAATGAGCCCAAAATATGTATTATTTACACACTTCAAATACAAATGTCTTATCTGATACATAATGTGGAATGAAAAAATGACTTTCTCAAGAAAAATAAATATGGATGACACAGAAATGCACCATCACTTTGAAACTTCCTCTTTGATTTAGAAATGATGTCGCTTCTAAAGAAAGTCTTGACATACTGGGTCCAAAAATAATTTTCTTAAAATAAGAAAAAACTGAATTGCACACTTCATAAAGATGATACATTGTATTTTGTTTCCATAAGGATGGGTACCATGTCTGAATTGGGTCAATCTTGCAATTGAATTGTCTGGCTAAATGCAGTCCTTTGAAAACATGATTGTATGTGATAACAAAGATTTAGTACGAAGACATGTATAATTTCTTATTCTTTTTTAAATGTACCAGTTGAAAAGATATTTCACCAGAGATAATCCTTGCCCAGTTAAAGTTTATTTCTCGTGAATAGAAAAATGTAGGATGTATAGAACTAGATGAGGAATGTTAGTCATTGATTCCTACCTAGCTACCCTAGAAAATAGCCATTCCATTTCTTGGAAATATATGTTTATTAAACTAACCTGAATAGTTGATAAATATTTTGGCATCAGTGCTAGGTATTCAAGATACTCCTGTAAAAGGTATAGTCTTCCATTTCTTGGTTTCAATAAATATTTGTCTTCGTCCTCTTTGAAAATGATTTTTTATAGAATTAAACATTATTTTGAAGACATAATGAGTTAAATAAATTGGGGATTCTCCCTAAAGTTGAATAATCCTCTAATTCTTATCAAACTGATCTATGCACCATGAAATCAATTCTTTGCAGTCAGACACTTCTGGAATAGATCCTGCGGAGGAAATCCCAAATTCCCAAGTTTGATTAGAAATTATTTCTAGAAACAACAATGAAGAGTAGTATATGTATTCTCTTGACCATTGGAACATTTTATCCTCTCATCCAAAATATTTTATGGTATCCATGTAGAACTACTCTCTTCTTCTAGTTGTCATGAGAAATGAGGTTGACAAACTTTTGTAAATCTCTCTTTTTCAAAATTTTATTACCAAGGTAATATCTTTTATTATAAAATATTTTAGATATTTCGTTTCAAAGAGTTATTAATACGTATTAAATTTGGAATAAATGGAGGAGGTATCGAGAATATCTCCATTAATAATGGAATTTTAATACTTAACCATTTGTTATCTTAGTAAGATTTGCATGAAATATTCCTTGGAGAATGTGACAAGACAAGATGTTTATTATGACGGGGCGACAAAGGATCAGATGTAAGTGAAGAAATATTGAAATGGGTTTAAACCCGTGAAGCCACATAATAGAGGTGGAATTCCAAGAAAATGAACAAGTGTGAAGAGTGGATTGGATCAATGGGATTAGATGTGGTGAAACAAATGAAAGAATTTTTGAGGACCCATGGTAGAGATTCAATATTTTGACTAAGTACAAGAGTGAATTGGGTTGATGAGATGAGGGATATGATATTTTAGGATTATAATGTCTTGTGAAGCATAGTGAAGTTTAAATAATAGACTAAGTGTAACATATCAATCATATGGAGAGGTCATGAGGACATACAAATGAATCAAGAAAGTGACTTAGACCTATGATGAGATGTTCAAGAAAAATCTAAGTATGGGTGAAAAATGAATACAACAGAACATGACGGTGCATTTTGGAGGAGGAGGAAGTTTGCAATGCAAATGAAATTAACTCATGAACCTGCAACAAAGAAAAAAAATTCTAACTAAATAAATATACAAGGGGGGAATTATTGTTACACACCAAAATGTCACACTTTAGTTTCGCACCATAAGTGTTGCAAGTGTCGCAAAGTGATGTATGCACCTTTTTAAGTGTCACATGCACTCTGTCAAGTGTCATATGCACCTTACCTAGTGTCGCATTCACTTTGATAAGTGTCACATCACCTTGACACCATGAAAGAACATTTTTCACAATCCCTAGCTAGTGTGGAGGAGAAATATATCATGTGAAGGTCAAAATACTATGTGCACACGAAATATTCATTATTATTCGTAAAAATGAAATTAATTTAGTATGATAATCCACTTCACATTTAGTTTCCTAATCTCAAGGAGAAGTTGAGAATCTCACAAATGGTTCAGAGATTTTATCAAACCAAAATCCTAATTTGGTGGATCTTGAGATATATTTCCTCCTTAAAATCCTTTAGAGATATTTTCTCCCTAAAATCCTTGAGAGATATTTTCTCCCTAAAAATATTGGAGATCCCAATTTAGTTGATCTAGTGAGTGATATTATCCATGGTGGTTAAGACTCCAAATCCTATATAATGAGGGCTTTCCATGGTGAAGGGGGGAATATTAGAGGTATCAAACCTTTGATTATGGAGGAAGCATTTTCATTTTGATGTCAAGATTCATGCAAGGGATGAAGGAGGAGAGCTTGGAGAAGTTTTGTATCATCGTACATAGTTTGTAAGTGCCTCTTTTTGGCTTTCCAATTAATATATACTTGGCCTATTTCCTTTAATTTTATGTCTTTTTACATTTTCTTGTCTATTGTTGCTCTAATATTCATAGATAGACTTGTCTTATATAATATTGTAGAGTAGGAAATAATTTTTTTTCCTTTTTTTTTCCATTGGAAATCTCAATTTGCACCAAGGAACTTGGAGATCAATCCGAGAGATTGGAAGCAGTGAGGACAAACGTCCAAACAGGTTCATCATATCCTTTCTCTCCTTCTCATTCTAATTTGTTAAGATAAGTTGAAAGGGATTTTAGTGTCCAATTCTACTATTTATGTCTTGGTATAGGGGTCTAGTAATCCAAGGGAAGTTTCATCTTTCTGCATTCGAAACATTCCATAACAGAATTTGGTGACTCCGCTGGGGATCAAATTTGGCTAGTCTTTCCTTGGATCATCTAAATCCTTTGTTTATCATTATATATTGTTTGATGCTTCTTTATGATCTATTTCCTCTTCCCTATTCCTCATTGAAGAGTTTATAGAGACATTGACTAAGTCTATGTTGATTCGGAGCTTATTAGAAGCCATTTTTTCAACTTTTCCAGAATGTGGCACTTCCCTAAAGTTCACACCAGGGTGCCATTAGCCTGATTGGCGCTCCCTTGCAATACATACTGGGGTGCCATTATCTAAATGACACTCCCCCAAATCATCCTATGGGGTGCCATTCTCTTGACTAACGCTCTGTCTCCTTGAGAATAGGGGCGCCAATGTAATATAATAGATATAAAAAGTATGCAGAACATAAATAAAATGATAGAAATGGCAGAATAATAGTAGTATAACCAGCATAATCTCCACAATAACACAGAAATGATATAAGAACAACAACATAAATAACACTTTGATTCAGAAAGCAATGTTCATGGGCCTCTTCGAGGGGGCAAACTCCAGTCGAGCAGTGCTCTGTTACAATAATCTCAAAGTTAGGGTTTTCATACCCTCGACCCTTATCTATACTAAATATGTCTATCAAGAGAAGCATCTAGAGGAAGATCCTTCTAGAAGCGGAAGCTTATAATAGGTCTTGTTACATCCGCCTTATTCTATTTTATTGAAAGGCCTTATTAATATTGACCTTTATTACATCTGAATATATTTCTCTACCTATGTGTGGGTTAGGACCCTAACATGTCTGCCCCCTTGAAAACAACCTTGTCCTCAAGGCTTGAGATGTGGAAACTGTTGCAGAATGGTAGCTGGTTCCCAAGTGGCATCTACTGGAGTTGTATCTTTCCACTAGACTAGCACTTCCTTGATGGTTCTCTGACATAGGCGATGCTCACGGTGGTCCAAAATTGATTCTGGCTGTATCCAAATGGATCCTTCTTCAGCTAACTTGAGAAGGTTGGTTTGAATTTGACACCTAGTTCCAATCACCTTCTTTAAGCATGAAACATGAAAAACAGGATGTAGCTTCGAATGACTAGGCAGAGCTAACTGATAAGCGATTTGTCCCACATGATTGAGAACTGTATAAGGACCATAAAATTTGGGCGCTAACTTCTGACAATGCTCGACCTTGAGGGAAGTTTGCTTGTATGGCTGCAATCACAGAAACACCTGATCCCCTTCTGCAAATTGACGTTCAGAGTGACCTTGATCTACTTGTTGCTTCATGTGATTATGTGCCATGACCAAGTTCTCTTTGAGGGTACAGAGAATAACCTCTTGAACTATAAGAGTTTGGTCAACCACCTGGACCTTCGAGGTACCCGGTAAGTATGAGAGAAATGAAGGTGGATTTTGTCCATATACCGCTTCAAAAGGAGTCATGTGTGTAGCTGTATGGTAAGAAGTGTTGTACCACCATTCAACTAGGGGTAACCATTGAGCCCACTGATTTTTCTTTTCAGAGGAAAAACACCTCAGATATGTTTCCAAACACTTGTTGACAAATTTTGTTTGACCATCAGTTTGAGGATGATAAGTTGTGCTGAGATGCAATTGGGTGCCCTGTAGCTTGAATAGTTCTTGCCAAAAATTGCTTGTGAAAGTTGGGTCACGATCAGAAACAATAGAGTGTGGTGTGCCATGAAGCTTAAAGACCTGGTCCATGAAAATTTGAGCCACTATGGATGCAGTAAATGGGTTTTGAAGAGCGCATAAATGATCATACTTGGAAAGGTCATCCACAACCACCATTATTACTAATTTATTTTCCGATTTGGTTAAGCTGGTAATAAATTCCATAGAGATATCCTTTCAAATAGCAGGTGGAATCGGAAGTGGTTGTAGTGTGCCCGGAGATTTTACTGTTTCTCCCTGGTTGTGTTGACACACATCACATTTAGCAACAAAATTACGGATGTCATGTTTCATACCATCCCAAAAAAAAGAACGTTTGACCCTGTCATAGGTTTTGGTGAACCCGGAGTGCCCTGCTGTGGGTGTAGCATGAAGCTCAGAAAGTACCGTGGATTTAAGATTTGATTGTTTACTTAAATACAAACGGCCTTTGTATCAAAGGTCATCCTAGAGACAAGAGTACCTTGGGGGAGCTAGAGTATTGGTCTGCAATTGCTGGAACATATGCAAACTTTTGGGATCTTGTAGCCATTCCTGGCGAACAACTTGGAGCCAATCTGGTATAATGAAGGAAAGAGAAAAAAGGGATCCTTCGTCTTCATATTTTCGGGACAGTGCATCTGCCACCACATTGTATTTTCCTTTCTTGTAAATGATCTCATAATCATATCCAAAGAGTTTAGTCACCCATTTTTGTTTCTCCGAAGAGGAAATGCGTTGTTCCAGAAAGTACTTGAGGCTTTGATGGTTTGTCTTAATTTGGAAACGTTTCCCCAAGAGATAAGGGTGCAAAAAATCAATGACATGCAAAAAATTCAACATTTCCTTTTCATATATGGGTTTGCCCAGATTCCTTTCAGATGGTTGCTTGTTGGTGAAGGCCAAAGGTCGACCCTCTTGCATAAGGACAACATCGATTCATTTCCCTAAGGCATCACATTCAAACACAAAGGTCTTTGTGAAATCAGGAAGGGCCAGAACCACAGTGGTGCAAATGGCCATATTCAAGGTTTGGAAAGCTTTAGCAGCGGCTGGAGTCCAAGTGAAAGAATTCTTTTTGAGGAGAGCAATGCAAGGTGCTGCAATCTTTCCATAATTCTTAACAAACTTGCGATAATACCCTGTTAAGCCCAAAAATCCACGCAAGCTTTTGAGAGTATTTGGGTGTGGCCAGTCTTGCATAGCTTCAATATTTTTCGGATCCACCCTGACACCATCCTTGCCAACTAGATGACCCAAGTATTCTACTTTTGAGGCACCAAAGGCACATTTAGACTGTTTCAGAAAAAGTTGGTGTTGAGAGAGTAGATGGAGAACTCGATCCACATGAGTAAGATGGTCTGTCTAGGTTTTTCTATAGATGAGGATATCATCAAAGAAAAATAAGAAAAAAGGATGGAGAAAAGGATGGAAGACATGATTCACGAGGCTTTGGAAGGTGGAGAGATCATTACAAAAGCCAAAGGGAATGACCAAAAAATCATAGTGGCCCTCATGAGTTCAAAAGGTCATCTTGGCAATGTCTGCCTCTTTCATATGTATCTGGTGATAGCCCAAGCGAAGATCAAGTTTAGTAAAGAATTGGGCACCACTCAATTCATCCAGGAGGTCATCAATGACAGGAATGGGAAATTTGTCTTTAATGGTTAGTTTGTTGAGGGCACGAAAGTTAGGACACATTCTCCAAGAACCTTGTTTCTTCAATACCATGACTACAGGAGAAGAGAAAGGGCTTGTACTAGGGCGGATAACGCCTACAGTAAGGAGTTCCTAGACCATTTTCTCAATTTCATTTTTTTGTGAAAAGGGGTGGTGATACAGATGGATATTGGGAGGAAGGCTTCCGGGTACAAGGGGAATCAAATGATCATGAACATTGCGGGAAGGAGGGAGTCCTTGGGGAGTGGAAAATACCATTTGATGTTTAGAAAGGAGGGCTTGGAGGTCTTGTGGCACTAGGGGTGTCTTTGTTTCTTGTATGGCATGGAGTTGGGAAATGACACCAGAATGACCTTTTGAGCAGCTTTTCCATGCGATGGGAACTAATGACCTCAGGGAAACCAACAATGATACCTTGGAATTTATATTGGTGGCCTTCCTGGTCGAATTGCATGTTTAATTCCTTAAAATCCATGAGAATGGGACCCAAAGTCCTTAACCAGTCTGCACCCAAAACAATGTCACAATCGCCCATTTCGATAACAAACATATCGGATTTTAGGTGTTAGTCACCGATTTGGAGATGCACATTTTCACAGATCCCTCCACATTTCATGGAACCACCATTGGCAATGATGATTTGGAAATTGTTGACGACATGGATGTAGAAATGAGTTTCTTGGGAAATGCGGCGATGAATAAAATTATGGGTGCTTCCACTATCAACCAGAATGATGACCTTTCGATGCTTGATGTAACCGATTAACTTGAGGGTTTGGGGGGCAAATAAGCCAGTGAGGGCATTGATGAAAATGATCGGTTCCGCTTCAGGAGGGTCTGAGGGAGGGTTTATGTCAGTGATCTCAGGTGACTTAGGCACAAGGGGAGTTTCAACATCCTCTTCTGAAATATCCTTATAGATGACAATAAAAATCTTTTTCTCCTTACACTTGTGGCCCGGGAAATATTTTTCATCACAATTATAACAAAGGCCTTTGAGTTGGCATTCATCCATTTCAGCCCTGTTCAATTTTTGGATCTTTAACGGGGCGGAGGGAGTAGTGGGATTTACGGGTTTAGGGCGAGGGATAAAGGAGGGTTTACGGTTTTGAGAGGATACAACCTGTTGTGCTTATTTAGCTTTTTTAGTAGCCTCCACCCAACTCAAAGGTCGAGCCATGAGGACATGGGCCCGAATCTCCTCCTTGAGGCCACTGATAAAACACTCTTGAAAGAAAGCATCAGTCATGCCCTCTGTTCAAAAATCCAGGTGCTCAAAGGCAGCTGTGAAGTCTTCTACTATTCCTAATTGTTTCAACTTTGTCAAACAACCCAAATGGTTGGTGTCAGTGTCAAAGCGTTCATAAAGCTCAGTCACAAATTGGGTCCAAGCAATATACCCTTGACGGGAAGTTTTTCTCCATTGCCACCATTGCCAACATTATTGATATAGATGGAGAACACCATACTAGAGTTTGGCCAAGTCATATGTAATGTCGTATAAAGAGAAATAATGTTCTATTTGGGTGACCCACCCAGTGGGGTCCGAGCCATAAAGTTTGGTCACATCCATCCACAGAAGGCACAGGTCACGTTGAAAGTGATGGGGCTGAAAGGTATGGGAATGGGAGGAATGTTCACCTTAAGTCTTTGGAGGTGCATCAGCGAAAGGGTCATCTGTAGGGATCTTCAGTTTGGTGCAGAGTGATGCAGAGACAGATTCAAGATGGGTGGTCAATTCTTGTTTGAATTCCTCCATTGAGGACTGCATGGTTGTATTGATGGATGAATCGATGGAGGCAATAGTAGCACTGAGTTGTTTCACTTCTTTTTGGGTCTCAAGGAAACCAGATTGCAAGGTGTTGAAGCGAGCTTCCAGGTCTTGGCTACAGGTATGGGTGAATTGAAAAGGGGCGGGCGGGGTAAAAAATTTTGCCGAAAAATGATATGGATGAATGTGATAAGGGAGAAGAGATGAATCCAATGGAATAGGTCTCAAATAATGGTGAAAAAATTTCCAGACTTTTTTTTTTT
>JZKD02S1067241.1:0-13225 GCA_000966675.3 Picea glauca
GGCTGAGGAGATATGTCTTTGTGAAGTTGGAAGACTCTCAAGAATATTCTAGAAACCCCTAGATGGTCAACAAGTAGTTAATTATTATAGAAGCTCCTAGAAAGTCATCAAGAATTTTGCTAGTCAAAGTTGTTGCGACTAGAATTTAATTATGGGTAAAGTTGTTGCAACAAGAAAATAATTAAAAATAAATTAGTTACAACAAGAAATTATGATTTTTATGGATAAAGTAGTTGCAACAAGAAATTGGGTTATCCTTAGAAGAAGGAAGATGGGTAAAACAGTTACAAGATGTCCCCTAAAGGAAGGTGTTATCACATGAAGTTGTCATGGGTCAATTTTCTCCTTAGGTTTTAATTTTTACCCATTAGTCTTTTAAGTTTGTTTTAATTTTCTATTTATGATTTTCTTAGGTTAGTCTAAACAAATAAAGGCTTGGAACTTGGATCACATTTTGACCCACATCTATGGTTTATACCCTAGGTTCATTTTGTGGTTTATATCCTTGACTCATCACTTGACTTGACATCTAGCACTATCAACCCCATGACTCTACAAACCTGACAAGTCACTCCATCCATTCATATACTTGATCCTCTCCACTCTGTTCCTTTTCTCGTTAAGGAGTCAAATCAAACTTTATAAAGTGAATTGCCAACTCATTAAGCATTTTCATAGCACATATTTGTACAACCTTCCTCTTTACCATGATTCGCAATCATGAAGTTGATTTCATGTCTTTTATTGATTTCATCACCCTGGTCTTCAAAAGGAATTTTGTAATTTGGTCATTTATGAGTTTCTAATTGTTTACCAAATTTGAAATCTTGCTCCTAAGCTCGGCGCTGCTTAAACTACTAGTCCAGGCAGAGTTGCGGATTGTGCTATGAAATTAACTGTCTGAGGTGAATTGGAGGCTGAGGTGGATGAAAACGACTCCAGGCTTGTTGCAGATCATCCATTATCAAGCTACAATGTCCAGGTACTTCATGATCCATTCAAGCTTTGTTGAAGATCGTTGAGGTGTTTTTGTCTTATCTTTTAGTAGCACCTATCATTGCAAACTTCAGATTCTCCCACCTACCATCCTCTTTACCTCTACTGCCATAGACTCCATAAACATTTGCATACCAAATTTTCCCTCCACATAGACGGAAAAAGGAGTAAGTGGATTTCCAAAATCCTTGAATTTGATCTTGAAATAAAGCCCACCAAATTGGTTAAAGGCCAAGGCTTAGCCAAGTTGCTAGTTGAATCTAATTGCAAAGCATTGGGGGTAAATTTCATCAACACTTTCTCAGAAAATTAGCAAGTTGTATTTCTGATAAAGGTTCTCAATTCATCCCTCCATTGTCAGATTGCATCTTGTACAAGGACATTATATTTTTTCTACAGAAATTGCAGCCTCCTGATGGTATGGAAAAGAACAAGGTGAGAGATTTAAAGCTCAAATCAATTAAATAATGTCTTGTACCATTGATCCATTTTTGTGAACAGTTTGGAATCACTTTGATTCACTCTACTCCTTACTATCCCCAAGGGAATGGGATGGCAGAGTCTTCTAACAAAAGACTTATAAATATTATCAAGATATTGTTAGAGGACAACAAAAAAGCATGGGATTCAAAACTCAAATTTGCTTTGTGGGCTGATAGGGTGACAACGAAGAGATCTCTTGGTGTCTCTCCTTTCCATCTTTTGTATGGAATTGAGGCCATCTTTCCTTCTCAGCTTGCCTTTCCTGTGGCAAAATTCTTCCAAGACTACTAAGGGGAGCCTGATAATATGATCAGAAGAATACAACAGCTAGTATAAGTGCAGTAGACTCGGGAGCAGCTATTGGATAAAGCACATGACCATCAACAGAAGATCAAGCAGGCCTTCAACAAGAAGGTAAACAAAGAGGATTTCCATCTGGGAGATCTAGTGCTCAAGTGGGATGCACCAAAGCAAGACAAAGGTAAGCACGGTAAATTTGAAGCCTTGTGGATTGGTCCCTTCAAAATGTTTAAGGTATTTTCGAATAACACTTACAAGTTGCAGAATTTGGAGGATGAAGAAGTTTTTGGTGGCCCTGTCAATGGGCATTTTCTGGAAAAGTACTTTTCTTAAGCCATGAGTGGTTTTCCATCCCATTGTAAATATCATTTTTCTTTTATTTTTGTTTTAATAAGTGACCCCATAGCCCTAGGATAAGGCACTGAAACTACTTGTTCTTGGGAGCTCACAAGGACCATGCCATCCCCTATGGAGCCAATGTTATCACACTAAGTTGCCTTGGGTGTTTAGCCCTTAATTTTAATTTTTCTAAGATTTTAGATATTTTAATTTTGATTTGTTTCCTAAAGGTGTGATTTACTTAGGTTACCTTGATAAATAAAGGCTTAAGTCTTGACTCAAGTTTTGATCCTCACATAAGATTTTGGCCTAGATTCATTTTCTTGGCTTATGTTTTGACCACCTTCATGACTTGACACTAAGCCTGACTCACCCCATGACCATCTTGACTTGACATGTCACTCTCCTCACTCATGCCTTTGTATCCTTTCCATGTTATCCCTTTGTCCTCTTATAATGGTCTAATCAACTTTTTGAAAAGGGAGCATTGCCAACTCACTAGAAGTTTCCGTAGCGCACTCCTTGTCCTTCATCCTTTACCATGATTTGTTATTATAGTGTTGATGTCATATATGCCTTTTTTTTAGCACCGTGGTTAGTTAAAATATTCCTTTGAGGATTCAGTCTTTATGAGCTTGCTAACAGTTTTCAAATTTTGAAATTTCAAAACTTTGCGCTGCAAAAACTACCAGTTCAGACCAATTGGCAATGGTGCTACAGGATCATATGTTGAGGTGGATTTGGAGGCTGAGTTGCTCATGATACTCTCCTAAACATTCGTTTAACTCCGAGTTATCATCATTCTCCGGGTATTCCATGGTTTCCCTCATCTGCATATCAATTTCAAGGAGTAATTATCGCTTGGAGTTTTGGTAGCGATCGTGCCTGCAGAATTGCAGGAGGTCTTTTCTCTCACACTTTCCTATCAGTATTTCTTTCACCCAAACCTGCAATCACCATCACCTGGTTATCATTCATAATACATATACTCACCTTGCTCCCAAGTTTTGAGTGCCCAAGCAAGCTTTACCTCCTGTATGCACATTGTGCTTCCTAAAACCGTTGTTGAAACTACGTTGCCTTTTCCCCTGCTTCCTCTACCATTTAAATTGGAGTGTTTTTCAACCTGGTTTTCAAATATCATCACAGTGGATCCCTTCACCATATGATTATTCCTCAATTTTAAGATCTGTAAATAGTCAAGGGAGGGAAATTTGCAGCCATTGTTTCCTAAGCCAGCAAGTAGTTTTGAGTTAGGGGAGATTCCTACAAAGGGGCAGCCATTATTCATTATCAAATTCTTATTGAAGCATGACTCTTTTATTTTCCTGGCCATCACTACACCATAGATTTTAAACCTTCACCCTAAACTATGGAGAGACCTCAGAAGAAGAAATTGCACAAGGGAGGTACTGTGGTTAGAACCGAGCCTGCAGACATGCATTTATTTGAGGCAGAGCACATATCTAGAGAAGTTTTTCAAAGGGTGGGTTGCCTTACTTTCTGCCAAAATATGTAGAGGGGTCATCCTGAGGTGGCAAGACAATTTGCCTCAAATTTTGATGGCCCAGATACTAAGGTAGGGGACCTACAGTTTGAGGTGTTTGAGACCTATATTTCAGCAGCTACATGGATCCCTATCGCTGGAGAGAAATGGTTTAAATCCATGGTGTTGGCAGCAGACCGTAGTGGGAAAGAAAGTGTGCACAAAGAAAAATGACAGCTGGAAGAGAAACCATGGGAAAGGAAGCGTGCAAGAGGAAAGCGACAACTAGTAAGAAGCACAACACACGCGCATGCAAGAAGAAGGCGACAGCTGGAAGGAAGAAAAGCACGCATGTAGAGAAGGAATACCTAACGACAATAGGGTTAGAGTTTTTGTAAGGTTTTTGTGTAAATGGCCAAAGATCCCGATAGATATAAATATAGATATGCAGGTATCATAGAGAGGTTCGGTTAGGTTCAAGTTTGCTACTTTTGTAGAAGCGGATATGGTAGGGAATGTTTCTGAATAGATGCACTATTTTTGTAAAGAAATTGAGCTAAAGTGGGACAGAAAAGGTAGATCTTGAGGATTAGATCGCAGGCCGTGGAGCCTAAAGCGATCTAGTTCACCTCACATAGATCTTAACCATCTGAGGAGAGTTGTAAGCGCTCGGTGTGAGAATTGCAGAACTACCATAATAAGAGAGCCAAGAGCCAAATCTTTGTGGACATAGCCTAGGAGGGGGTGAACCACAGAATATCTGTGTAATGTGATGAATGCATGCATAACTTTGTCATATTTTTAGTAGCTAAATGTCATGTGCAATGAATGAATGAGTTATTATATTGCTTGGTTAATTGATGTCGGAATATAACGAAAGAATACCATGGAGGTTAAAATATAAAAGAGAATAATAGTAGTTCGTAATACAAATCATAATTAATGGCTCAAAATGCAGATCCCCTATCTCATACTCAATCCTAGGCTATAAACACCTATGTCTTTTAGCCACCCATTTAAAGCTATCTCGAGTGAGACTGCACAGTGCATTTTTCGTACCGTGTTGCCTTCTGGTTTATCAGAAGGGTCGATAGTTTTAGGCTTTGTTGGTACCTTTAGAGGATATGAACCCTGGGTCAACAACACAGATAGTAGGGAAGAGTGGTTCAGAATAAGAAAACCAACAAATGGTTATATTACCGTGTTAAGAGGAACAAGAGAGGATTGAGTAGATGAGATATAATGCATGAGAAAAGAATGAGTGAAACCAGAAGACCGTTGAGCCACTAGAAGGGAATGTTGAAACCGTGGAATCCCACGAAAGCCAAAATTGAAGGCTGGCTAAGAACTAAAGAGCTAGAATTTGCCAAGAAAGATAATAGAAACCCTAGCATCACACCTCGCAAATATCTGGATAAATACGTGTTTACGGATTTACACGAAGTCTTTTTCTGTGATTTTCCCCACCTACTGCAGGAGTGGATACTAAGGTTGAAAGATAACCATGCAATGAACCAGATCCGATAGCTAGATTGGACCCCAATACAGATTGAGAAGTTACAATAGGTGAACAACAAATTCACCCGTGCATTCAACTTTTGGCTTGACAGTATTGTGGCAGGCTTCATCACAGAGTTTGCAGTTAACGCAGCGAAGTCATACAGCGTAGCAGAGCAGGAATTTCTACGAGGACCCTGCGGAAGGTACATTCGATCACTGTATACTTCTATTAAAATACTGCTATATAAAAAAGGTGTAATGACAATGGAATTAGATAGCTATACTTCCTTGCATGCATGGGGGAAGGGGGGAAGCACTGACAAAGGAAGGATAAATGGACGGCGGTGAGGATAAAGGCAAGAAGGAGGAGGAATTCTTGGCCCTGATCTTGATGGATGACGACCAACTTAAGTGGATCTTGGCATCACCAGGAACGACGCGTAGCGGAGTACCCTACCAATATAAGGTGAATACCAAGAAAAGAGTCGTATCCGTGAGGAAGGGCTTGGTAATCGATGAAGAAGAGGTAGAGGATCTCTGGGCTATGGAGCAGATTGAGGAAATCTTGCACACCACCTATGAGAGGAAAACAAGAGGCCCAAGACCAAGAGGAGAAGATAGCCATCATTTCCATATTAATGTCAGTGTGGAACCCATAAACCCATGTGCGGCCAATACACCAAAGAGAACACCGCCATTTAGACAACCAAAGTTCGGAGGAAGTCCGATAGCAAGAAGTACATCTACCGCAGGAGCAACAACTGGAGGAGCCAGTTCAGGCAGTATTAGTCAAGTATCCACACCGCACGGCGGAGGTAGCAATTCAGTATTTAGAATGGAAGGCCACAATCCCACGATCAGATTACCAAAATTTTGAGGAGAAGCAGCAGAGGACCCTGAGAAGCATTTGTTCATTTGTACCAAGATCTGGGAGGCAAAACAGATTATTGATGAAGATACCAAACTTGCGTAGCTAGCGATCACGCTGAGAGACCGCGCACTAGATGGGTACATGAGTCTAGACACGAACAGTGCCCCTGGGATGATGAGGACACTGGTAGACATTAAGAAGCTACTGATTAACGAGTTCTAGAAGCCAAGCTCAGAGGATCAGTACATGAACGAGATGATCGAGATAAGACATAAACCAGGAGAGTCTGTATGGGAGATTGATCAGAGATTCAAGCGACTGAAGGGGAAGTTAAAATACCTTAAGACCGAGATGCAACACCGACACCTATTTGTCAACTCACTACTCCAACACCTAAAATATCCATTATGTCAGCAAAAGTTTCAGACGCAGGCCGAGGATCTATAGGCAACCTTGTAGCTGGAGGAGAACCAGTACCAGCAGGCAGACCCTGCTATTGAATAATTGAAGGAGGATTTGAAGAACCTGACATTTCAGTTGAACCAGAATAAGAACAAGGAAAAACGAGTAGTTGTTTGGTGCACAACATGTAGGACGGAAGGACACCACAAGAACGAATGTCCAACATTCGCGCAATATATGGAAACATGCATGCCAAACCCGCTACCACGAGGAGTATTATGGTGCGTAAAATGCAAGAAACTAGGTCACGACCCTTACCCCTGCACGATGATGCAGAAGTACCAGACAATTCCAAAGAATTCTTATTGCACCTTTTGTAAGTCAGTGGGCCATGACGAAAAAGATTGCAAAACTATGGAGCTGATGCGGGAAAGAACGTCAGACGCATACAGGGTACAAGCCGAAATGATGAATGGGAAAGAAGTGCCTCCATTCAATCAACCCCCGACTCCATACAACACTGTGCAGCAGCAGTACAACACTGTGCAGCAACCATACAGTAATGCACAGCCACAGTACAACACGGTGCAACCCCAGTATAATATCGCACAGTACAATCAGGCACCACAGTACAACACGTTGAGAGGAGATCGAGCAGGCTATCGAGGAGGAGGACAAACCAGAGGAGGTTTTGGACATGGCAGAGGACCAGTCACATGTCACAACTGTCAGCAACCCAGACATTATGCATAGGAATGCCCACTGCCGCCAGTGACTTGTATGTATTGTCGCGCATTGGATCACGAGACAGAGGAATGCCTGACACTATTAGTAAAGATCCAGGAAAAGAGGAACTAGAACACCTAGAATGCTCAATGGATTTCCCTCGCAAGGGAGGATGGACGAAACATAAATATAGTCACCCATGGAGGAACGAAGATAAGAAATGACGCAATCCGACAAGAACCTGCACAGAACCAATGGGTAAAGAAGAGCACCGAACCAAGGAAGCAGTTCGATGCGCCCACAGAAAGGGAGACTTTTAAGGAAGCCAGACAAGAATTTCAGAAGGTGGACACCGCATCGACTTCTACTGTGCAACCAACCCATGAAGCCCCAAAATATGAAATGTCGTCGGCATTGGATCATACCAACAGAATGCCA
Organism: Picea glauca; assembly: GCA_000966675.3. Classification (NCBI taxonomy): domain Eukaryota; kingdom Viridiplantae; phylum Streptophyta; class Pinopsida; order Pinales; family Pinaceae; genus Picea; species Picea glauca. The sequence continues at coordinate 7,542 of JZKD02S1067241.1, forward strand.
CCCAAAGGACAAGTAAGTATTATCAAAGACTTTTTTCATTACTTTTTGCATTCATGCATAAAAATGTTAAGTGATCCTTCATCTTTGAAAATATTCCAAAACATCCTAGAGAAATGTAGCAGGGAGACAGAACAAAAGCTAGAACCGAAAATTGTCAATCATCTATACACAAGAATAAGAACAAGTAGGGAATTTACGTTGAATGCTAACATTGGGGATTTCAATATGGGAGACATCACACTCGACCTAGGATCCGAAGTGAATGTGTTACCCAAGAAAACCTAGCAATGCATGGGAGAGCCAACATTGGGATATTCAAATGTCCAATTAAAACTAGCAAACCAACATAGGGTCCTACCAATAGGGAGACTGAAAGGAGTAATAGTAGATCTTGATGGAGTGCACACTAAGGCAGACTTTGAAGTCGTTGAAATAGTAGGTGGCATAACATCGTACCCAACACTACTCGTTCTGGATTGGGCATTTGACAACCAGACTATAATCATTTCGAAGACAAGAAAAATGACATTTGAATTCGGAGATTATAGGGTCATAGCACCACTAGAGCCATCAGAAAGGGAGAGGTTCATAGAACCCACTTGCCTGGACTTAGATCAGATCGACCAATTGTACAGAACAACTGCGCGCGAGGAGGATTATGTAAACCCAACTGCATACGGGGTACTCAGTTGGTGCAAAATTACTTCATGCACAACAAATTCAGACACTGGGCTAGAAAACTGGCAGCAGGGACTACACGAAGTATCCACGAGAAGATGTGCAAGAATATACCGTGCAATACGGTGGATAGGTATAGAAATCAAAGAACCACCCAGTTTCCATGGACTAAATGATTTGGAAACATTCTTAACACAATATGAAGATGAAATATTAGAGAACCAGAGGTTGCTAGCACTGGACTTAGCACTCAAGGCCACACCCGCAAGATGGTGGGGCACACACAAGGAGACTATCACAAACTGGTATCAATGTAAGCAGTTACTGCACATACAGTTTGGCGCATAATAGACAGACAACAAACATCGGAGATACGAAGGACTAGGGACACCAACGAAACACTTGGAGGAGTGCAAAACGCTGTGGAAAATGACACCACCAGAGGAATGGCCTCACCACTTCATTCACACATTACAGGGCATACCAGCGAACTGGTATACAGATCAGGAATTGCGCAAAGGAACTACAATATGGATGACATTGCAACAGAACTTTACCGTCACTTTCTCATTCGAGCATGAGAACCCCAACATAGATGCAGCCCTGAAATGGATCAGAGGATTCATATTCATTGCAGAACCAGAAATAGAATTTATTACCGAAGAGCAGCAGCAAAATAAGAAAACAGTCAAGGAACTATTGTCATGTTACCAGGTACAGGAGGAAGCACCAGACGAAGATGACCCGTGCGACAATCAGATTGAAGAAGTAGAAGGCGAAAGAGATGTGAAGGGACCACCATTAGAATCTGAAGTTATTTCCATACCAATCAATGTAAAGAAAATTAACATCGAAACAGCTGAACATCCCAAAATGGCCAGCATTGGATATTATTGGGATGAGTCAACAGTAGAAAGCATCACAGAGTTGTTGCGTGAATATAGCGACATGTTTCCTACAACATTTACAGAGATGAAGGGCATAGAAGGATAACTGGGAGAGATGAAGAAACCTCTCAGACCTTAAGCGAGACTGATTAGACAGCGACCATATAGACTGAACCCCATATATAAACAAAAATTTAAAGAGGACATTGATCGAATGCTCAAAGCCGGCATAATTGAACCAATCGAGGAATCGGAATGGATAAGCTCGATGGTCATATAGGACACGAAACAAGGAAGATGGATTAGGATATGCGTGACTTGAGGAAGTTGAATGATGCATGCCTACATGACCCATTCCCTACACCATTCAGGGATGAAGTGTTAGAGAATGTGAGGGGACACGAAGCTTACTCATTCACTGATGGATTCTCAAGCTACCATCAGATTAAGATAGCACAGGAGGACAGATACAAGACCACAATCGTGACGGAATGGGGATATTACTAATATACAGTCATGCCATTTGGACTGAAGAATGCACCAGTAATGTTCTCCAGAGTGGTTACCGTACCATTTAAAGAATTCATCCATCAGTTTCTCGAAGTATACCTGGATGAATGGAAAGTCTATAGTCTGTTGAAAAACCATGTGGAATTCTTACGCTTGATGTTATAACGATGCATACAATGTCAGATATCACTAAACATAAAGAAATGTATATTTTGAACATCGTTTGGGATACTATTGGGCCATATAGTATGCAAACAAGGGTTATTGGTCGATCCGGCAAAGATCGCAGTCATCGTTAATTTACCAACGCCAAAAACAGTCTATCAGCTACGAGCAATGTTAGCACATACAGGATACTACAGGAAGTTCATCAAAGGATATGCGCAGATCATAGCACCAATGGAGAAACTGCTAAGAAAGGATATAAATTACCAATGAAACGACAAGTGTCAACACGACCTGGATACCCTGAAGAAAAAGATGGTCACTGCACCGATATTAGTATTTTCAGAGTGGGGAAAGACATTCCATGTGCATATAGATGCATCTGCGATAGCACTTGGAGGTATCTTAGTGCAGCCAGGAACAAGAGACTTGGATCACCTGATAGTGTTCGCAAGCAGAAAACTATCTTACTCATAACAGAATTATAAAACAACGGAAAGAGAAGGCCTAGCTATGGTTTACGCACTTCAAAAGTTCAGACACTACCTAATGGGAAAAAATTTTAAGATGTTTACAGATCACTCAGCCCTAAAATACCTAGTCAAGAAGCCAGTGTTGGGGGGGAGGATCTGTCGATGGTTATTGCTATTTCAAGAATTTGACTTCAAAGTAATAGTTAAACCAGGAAATTTGAACGCAGGACCTGACCACCTATCATGGGTCACAAATGGAGAAGAATCCACGAACTTAGAAGACAACTTTTTGGATGCACAGTTATTCTCAATACATATTGTTGATGACTACTTCACAGAGATCATCCAGTACTTGAGCACAGGTACCGCACCGCAAAAATATAGCACCGCGTAGAAGAAGAACCTAGTAGTTCATGCAGTCGACTACCAATTGATCGCAGGACATCTATATAAAATGGGCACAAATATCATTTTACGAAGGTACGTGTTAGAGCATGAACGACCAAGAATTTTAGCAGAAGCCCACGAGCGATTGGTAGGAGGACACTATGCAAGAAACGCTACCGCGCAGAAGGTACTCCATGTAGGATTATGGTGGCCAACCATTCATAGAGACTCAAAAGAGTACTGTCAGAGATGCGATGTCTGTCAACGGGTAGGAAAACCCAACAGAAGGGACGAGATGCCATTACAACTGCAACTAACGTTACAGGCATTTGATAAATGGGCAATAGAATTTGTGGGACCAATTAACCCACCAGCCAAAATAATAGGGGAAAGATACATCATCACAGCGATGGAATACCTAACAAGGTGGGTGGAAGTCGCACCAGTAAAAGACTACAACGCAGAGACAGCTGCACACATTTTATTTGAACAAGTAATTACTAGGTTTGGGTGCCCAACAGTTTTGATGAGTGACCAAGGAACGCATTTTATAAATAGCACCATCCGCATGATGCTTGAAGAATTTGAAGTTCACCACCAGAAAATCACACCGTATCATCCACAGGCGAATGGCACAATAGAAGCCTTTAACAAAATTCTAGAGAATGCACTGACAAAGATTTGTAACATCAATAGAGACAAATTGGACCTCAAAGTACCAGCAGTATTATGGGCATATAGAATGACATGCAAGAATTTGATAGGGAACACACCATTCAAACTCATCTATGGCCAAGAAGTAGTTGTTCCATTAGAATTTTTAGTACCCAGCTTATGCGTAGCAGCTATCACACAACTGACAAAACGCAGCGTAATACAGGAAAGATTGAATCAACTGTTAGCAATGGAGGAAGACCGAATCCTGGCAAGATTCCATCAACAAGTGCATAAGTCCACAGACAAAGCATGGCATGATCGACATACTAAGAAGAATATTTTCACGGAAGGAGATCTAGTATTGCTCTATGACAGCAAGTCGTTTCAGCACCCAGGAAAGCTAAGAATGCATTCGTTAGGACCATACGAGGTCAAATATGTAACAGACGGAGGATTTGTACAGTTAAGATACTTAGCAGGCTCAGACCTCAGAGGAATGATCAACGAGAGCTGACTAAAGTTGAATAAGGCCAGTCGACCACCCACCGCGCAGTAAAACACAAAAAAGCCACAGGATGCTTGAAACACTAATGCAGTAAAGGAAAGGGTAATGGTCACATGCCAAAGACAAACGAGCGGGAAATGGAAAGACGACAAAAGTACGATGACAGGACAACCCTAAGCAGAATTAAGGCACGGCAAGGAATGATGGAACATCACATTAAACACACCAACTGGAAACAGCAAAGTAAGCGTAATGGCAAGTACGAAACTGTCGCAGATGCATTGAACCCACAGTTATGGTGCATTAATCGTATCATGGAGGAAGCGTCCACGATAAGATCCATGACAAACCCATACAACACACGAGCATAGAAGCAACTTGTCTATTCGCGAAAGGAGAACAAAGAGAAAGAAACATCAGCTCGAACGAACAAAGCGAGACCACAAAGCTCACTGCAGTCTTCTAAAGTCAGTAGACGTTCGACACTCACCACTATGGCACCACCGAAGTCTGTTGAACTAAGCCAGACTGCCATACCGACCAAAGTTCAAACTAGGTCACGAGGACAACTGGAAGAAAACAAGCAACAACAACCGGAGATCATCGATATCGATGAGATCCCATCCCTAGAGATACCATCGGTGAACTCTACGCCGATACTGGAGGAGATTCAGTAGCCACAACCAGAGAAACTGAAAGAGGACACGCCAACAGCGGAACAGGAAACTCAGAACAAGGAAGCGGAACCCCAACAGGAAGTGCAACCTGAAAGCAATGAACCAACCGCAGAAGGTAATGACACGACACAGAATCAAGGATCAGAAGGGAAACCAGACCAGTTGCAGGTAGCCAGCCTAGGTCACCCAACAGAAGAGACCACGGGAACTACCTCGGCTTGGCCAGAATGGCTTACAGGGCAACAACCAGGAATTGTTGGAACTTTGTACCAACCACCACAGTAGCTAGACAGAGTTCTGATACCGAGCTCACCTCACAAGAAACCAGCAGCAGAAATTGTGCTACCACGCATACCAAAGGGAGTACAGGTAGAGTCGCAGCTACTGGGTCACATTGGGAAGCTCAATTATTTCGACCATGACGTTTCAGACGAAACCAAGTACCTAGAACTTGCGTCGAGGGTTTTTATGCAGAACATAGTGGTAAACCAACTTGGAGAAATGATCAGCCAACCACATCAATGGAGAGTTGGACTAGACCGAACAGGCATTTTAGGGTTGCTGAAACTTCTGCATTTTGGCAGAGGCCAGTACGCGATAACATGCATTAAGAAACTGTTAGCAGTCACGCACAGAGGGGATATATGGTTGGACAGACCCATCCCCATAACTGTTGAGCTTATCGTGTAGATAACAGGACTACCTAGTCGGGGTATGGATCCCGCGCTGATTCTGGACGATAAAT
>JZKD02S1067296.1:0-13224 GCA_000966675.3 Picea glauca
TGTCTATAAGACCCATTACAGTGTTGTCACAATAGGCCTAGGAAAAACAGTGTCTCTCACTCAACAGTGGCTACAAGACCCATTACAATGTGCCAACAAGGCTTACAAGGTTTAGGCATAGAAAAAAATGCCTCTCACTCTCATCTTCACTTTCAAGAGTGGCTAATTACAAAATTTAACATCATGAAAATTAATGTGAATACCCCCCAAATTGTTCTTAAAATCCCCCCATTACAAACATGTGCACATAATAAACAAGGAAAACTCTATCATCATGACACTCGTCTTGCAATTTCTGAGACTTTTGACTATAAACATGGCCACTTTCCGACGAAGTGCCAAAATGGCCTTATTAGCACCACACTACCTTGCTTTGCATGCAAAGGCTCAAATGATGAATTTCCTGCAGTTTCAGATCTTCCTGCCTTGTTGCAGCACTCAACAATCACCAAAGGCTGCAATATACATCCATCCATTTGCAATTAAAAAAAAAAAAGACAAAAACATAATGCATAAATATTACATTAGTTTGTGTGCCAAAGAGCTCAAAGTGTTGCTCAAATCACAACATACACAACACCAACAGATCCTTCTTGTCATTCTGCAACTTCTGAAAACTCGACCTATTCTGAAAATTGCAACTCTTCCTCGAAAAACATGTCAAGCATTAATGACAAAAGTGGGCTTCTTACATCACCCCAAAAATCCGCTACTTGGATCCAAATTATGACTACACTAGTGGATTCTTTGTGAAAAATCATGCAAAATGACTATAATTTCGTCAAATTCTAACATTGTCACTTCTAGACCCCCCTAGGCTCTCTACCTCGATTTGTGTGCCATGAATTAATGACAAAAGTGGGATTCTTCCATGAGCCCTAAAAATACACTGTCAAGATCCAAATTCTAACTGCACCAATGCATTTGTGGTGAAAATTTGTGAAAAAATGAATGTACTTTCGTCCAATTCCATCACTTTGACTTATGGACCCCCCTGTGCTCTTTGCCTTGAAATTCATGCCAAGCAAGTCATACAACCTGCATTGAATGCTTCCACATATATTGAAATGCATGCTATAAATATGTTGACATCACTGTCATCTTTCAGGCTGCAAGTTGGACACATGGCACCTCCTAGGGGTTCCACGTGTCACTTTTCCATTGGGTTGTTTGGTAGCCCAAAAATGAAAAATTGACATGCCACATGGAAAACTCTCATACTTCCACATCATCATGCTAATACCAACTGTTTTCCACGTTGTATGATGATGCCATCCTATACGACATGCCACATCATCGTATGGTTAGCACCACATCACCGTGTATGATTTGTTGACTGTGCATAGGACTGCCATGTCATTAGTGTTGTGACCACCTGCGTCAACACCACATCATCCTATATGGATCTGCCATTTCATTGTATGATCAATGACACATAACCTTGTACGGTCTGCTGAATATGCACACGAATGCCACACCATCGACCTAGTCAGTGCCACATCATCTTGTACATATCTGCCACGTCAGCGGTATGGTGTGTCACGTAAGTGACCTAGTCAGTGCCATGTCGGCGGTTCGGTTAGTGCCACATCATCGATCTAGTCAGTACCACATCATGCTGACATCATCTACAACATCACAAATGTACTGCCTAGTTAGCCACCACATCATGCTGACATCATTGGCCCAGTCAGTGCCACATTAGTTTTACGGCCTAACACATCAACTTGTATGACCTGACATGTTGTACGTATGGATGACATGTGGCTTCCTCTCATGCTGGAACATCATCATTTTGAGGTCATCATTGTACAATCTTCCAAATTAGCATGTTGACTTCATGCTGACGTCAACACTGTATTAATTTTGCCAGTTTTGCCTACTTGTCAGAAAATTCAAATGGTCATAATGTTGTCACTGTAACTCCATTTGTTGAGTCGTTTCACCATTGGAAAGGTCTCGATGATCTCTTTGACATGACATTAGTTTCGTCTAATTCTGGACATTTTTATTTTTGAGCTATTTTGGAGCCCCATAGCTCGGTTACTCAAAATGGGATATGCAAGGACCTTATTTTATATCCCAAAAGGCTTAAAATATCATTGTGTTGCATGAATAAGTGATTTACCATGATGTCTACGATCAATTAACTCAAAACGTCTACCCATCCTTTCAGTCATCAAGACGAATAGGTCTTCCTTCTTAAGTTGTCTCTTTGTCTGTAGTTGGCTTTCATCCTATAGATGGCTTCCTTTCTGAGCTACTTGGTCGGCTCGTTCCTTCACAAGTTTTTTCCCAACTTTATTTTCCTTCTTGGGACATAGCTCTGGATGGAGTTTCCTACATGTGGCTTCCTAATATCCACCCAGGTTGTAATGGGTGCAATTGTTCTTCTTCCTAGTTGCTATAACCTTCTTGTACAAAGCCATTCTTTTCCAACACTTGGAAATAACATGGATATTCATACCATAAAACGTACATGGTTTTATATTCCATAAAATTTTATTTACATTGCCAATTTGTTTGTAATCAAAAGGAACATTTGAATAGTGACACTTTTTATATCTTGCTTGGTTGTCTCGGGTGTTTTTCTTGCGATGAGATCTTGCCTTAGCACTTCCTTTGAAGTACTCATCTCCCTTTGGAGATGGCTCATAATCACGATCATCAGAATGATATGATTTTCTCTCATCCCACACTGATTTGGTCTCATCACTTGAAGACTCACTTGCTTCTGTTGTTTTGGAGTCCTCTTCATCGATTGTCTTGGAGTTTCTTTCCTAATTGGTTTTGGAGAATTCTCTAACCTCTTCTCTCACATAGCCCAATATTTCATATCAAGGTCATTCCACCACTTATATGGTATTCACAATGCCTTGGCCATTACCTCTAAGGCCTCTTTCTTCATACCCCATCTTCTTCATTAGCTTCAAGCCAATCCCTGTAGTGTGCTTTTCAAAAGCACCAAAATCATCATCATAATGAGAAGAAAATGAAACTAAAGGAGTATTGTTTACCTCAATTACCAATTTTGAATAAAATGTGGGGGATGTATTTTCTAATCCTTTGTCTCCTTACAAATTTGTCAGAGCCTCTTATGTGTCTTGTAATCGAAGTCACAATCTATGATTCTATTCCTCTGCATCTTGCAACATTTCTTCAACTTGGCATTCTCCGCTTGAATTCTTTGGTTGATTTCATGTATCTCATTGAGCTATTCCTTCTTTGGTGTCTTTTCCATCTTGTATTCAACACCTTCAATCCTTTTCAATCAGGCTCTGATACCAAACTTGACTTGATCTGGGGTGACCTTGATATCAACCTGATTTGGTTCTAGGTTCACTTAATGAAAGGATCAATTCTAATATTGTTTTAATTGAACTTGACTGCATTAAAGATGAACAAATGTGACTATGAAAGTCTTGAATCCAAATTGAATATAACTTGGTGAATGTGTTTTTAGTCTCATAATCCATTACTTAATGCACTTAACAATCATAATTGTGGAAATAAAAACATGCATAAGAAAACATGAGACAAGATCGACACATAAATCAAGAGATCACCGAATTGTTAACGAAGTTCACCAATATGGCTATGTCTCCGGATCTGTTGGAATATGATTCGCTTCCTTATCCTTACTTTAATAGGGATGAAATATTCTCACAAAATGTGGCACATTTCTTTAGACACCAGAAGGGCGACAGTCTTCCAAAAAAGGCTTACATACAAAACACAAGAATGAGTGATTTTTTCTCTCCTCAAAGTGCTCTCCAAAATAGCCTCCAAAAGGGCCCCCAAAATATCCTCCCAAGCTCTCCCAATAAATGGGTTTAAATAATTTTTCATAGCTCCATAATCCAAAAAGACAAGATCCCTAAATTTATGATCCAATAACTACTAAAGGAAAAAAATGAGAAAGGCCCTTAGCTTCCTCCTTGAGACTAGGAATCCACTTGTAATAAAGTGAGGAAAAGCCCAAGCCAACCCATGAGACCCTTAACTTCCTCCTTAAGACTATGAAGCTAATTTGTGAGTTGGTTTATCACGTACAACTAATTTCCCCTTAAAACTAGGAAACTAATTTATGAGTTAGATTCTCACATAAAACTAATTTCCCATTTTTATAAATAATACGTGAGATTTCCACTCACTCTAAGTATTATTTTTTTCCCCTTAAAATTAGGAAACTAATTTGTGAGTTGGATTCTCTCACAAAACGAATTCCATTTTTATAATTAAATGAATAATACATGAGATTCTCAAACTCACTTCAAGCATTAATCATTTTCCCAATGTGCATGACTAATACATGAGTTTCTCATACTCATTTTAAGTATTAAACATTTTTACAATTTAATTAATTCATTCATGAGCATTAATTAGTTTTTTCCACTTATTATCAAACTTTTTAACAATTTATCCCATTGTGTGCAAAGTAGGAATTTTCCATGTGGAGATCCTCCTGGATGACAAACCTTGTAACTATGTTCTCTAATAAAATTAGCGCAAATATATCCACACTGCAATGTGTAACTGGTTCTTCCTATGCCCATATTTTCAAGTAGCATGTCTCGGTAATTATGTACCTGGCTCAAGTTTTCCTCACTAGTGGATTAATTTATCTAAGAAAATCCATTTCCCATTTGTCAAATTCCTACAAGGTAATTTGCAGATTCAAATGCATCTCATCCCTTCGTGATGGTCTTCCTACTCTCTGGAAAACATCACAACTTTTATAATGCTCCTTAGCATCCTTGTGGAGGGTAGGCCACCATAGCCCTACTTACAAGATCTTGTGCACTTCCATATTTTCTGCATAATATCCTCCTACAATTCCATCATCTACCTCTACTAGGATCATTGGTTTTTCGTGTTCTAGCACACATCGTCGCAGTATCCCATCTATTCCTAACTTGTATAAGTTTCTTGCAATCAATTGATAATCTGTTTCTTTAACCACTAGTTGTTTCTTTTGTTCTACTGTCATGTTGGATGGGGCCACTCCTATGCTTAAAAATTGAACAATTTCTGCAAAGTGGTTATCTATCAGTTGAATTGGGAATAAATGTTCATCTGGTAAGCGATCATCTAGGTTTCTTGCATCTTCTCCCAATGTCAGTATCCATGATAAATGTTCTGGTCCTGCATCAGTTTCCCTGGTTTCACATTAACTTTGAAATCATTATCCTAGAACAACAATAACCATCTGTAGAATCTCCCTCCCAACACTGGCTTCTTCACTAGATATCTAAGTGCAGAGTGGTATGTATACATCTTGAAATGGGATCCCAACAAGTAGTGTCTAAACTTCTACAATGAATAAACCATTTCCAAGCCTTCCCTTTATGTCGTAGTGTAATTCTTCTCAGCGGTCGACAACTTCCTGCTAGCAGATACAATTGGATGGTCTATCTCTCCCTCTCATGGATGGGATAACATTGCACCAAGTGCTATCGATGATGTGTCCACATGAACATGAAATTCTTTCTTCCAATATGGGAACATCATAATGGGCACAATTACTAACTTTTGTTTCAATACGTCCCAACCCTTTTTAAATTATTCATTCCACTGAAACTTAGCTTCTTTCTTCAATAACTTCTCCATTGGAACTGTAATCTATGTGTGAACTTTAAAAAAATTCCTATAATATTTGGTATGGACCAAAGTTGTTCTCAACTATATCACTGATTCAGGTGGTGGAAGATTAAAAATTAATGCTATCTTGGTAGGATCAATGAACAAAACCTACTTGCATACCACATGACTTGACAATATCCTAGATGGTGTGCATAAAACACATTTCTTATAATTTAATGAAATATGATATTTTCTACATCTATCAAGTATCTATGTGATCTATCAAACATCTATGTGATCCTTCAAGAGGTTAAATATAGCCAAATAATCTAAGTACACTTCAAGAAACTTATGAATAAACTCCTTAAATGTTGTGACTACTACTGCAGAAAACACGGGAGGTGCATTATTTAACCCAAACGAAATTACTATGTATGAGAAGCTTCCCCATTCTGTCACAAATCTCATCTTATGTCTTTTTTTCAGTGCAGTCTTTATCTGATGGTATCCTTAAAATCCATCGGTGAACGAGTAGGCCTCCTACCCGCCTATGTTTTCTAATACTTCATCTGTAAAGGGGGTTGGAAATGGGTCATGCAAACAAGCATCATTCAACTTCCTTAAGTCTACAAAAATTCTAATACCCCGTGTTTTCTTATCTTGAACGACCATTGGAATTATCTATTTGGACTCTGTGACAGGTTCAATTATACCAACTCTTATCATTTTTTCAATCTATTCTTTCACTTTTTCCTTGTACTTCGAATTCAATATGTAAGGGCTCTATCTTGTTTATCCTCTGGTTTTAAAGGGATCTTCATCTCGCCCAATTCTCCAACTATTCACTTCATCTATGAAATTTTTGTCGGAAAAAGATCTTGATAGTCACGCAATAAGTATGCAATCTTTTCCACATTCTCATCATTCCAGTAATCCCCAATGTTTTCAAACTATGGCTTCTCCTTCGTGCCAATGTTCACTTTTTTCACTCTTAACGGCTTCACATATGCGTCGGATTCAAGTGTTGGAACTATTATGTTGTGCTCCCCTTTAGTCTCTAGTACCTATAAATTTCTTGGGTCCTCTTTTTCTTGGTCTTCCTCGGTAACATTATAACATTCTAACAATTTATGGAATGGCATGGACTCTCTGTGTGCACTACATATAGGTACTATTTCTACTTGAACTTTGTCCATAATTTTTTTACCTATAATGACTTGTACAAATGCATCTACGAAAAGTGACTCATCTACAAAATTAAATGTTATCTTAAAGTTTCGTGTGAGCTCTTCCCAGTCCAATGTCCCCCTGTGCATTTCTAGCTCTAAATACTAGTTCCTTGGAACTGTCTCTACCATATGTATGAACTTATGTGTCCATTATTTCTTCAACACTTGAATCCATGTTACAATACATCGTGTAACATGATCCTTTTGATCGTTCATCCCTGTATACTTGTGCATCCTTTATTTTCTTCCAAATCTGATCAGCATCAACTTTTTGCAATGTTTCCAATCCTTTATCCCTTCCTTGTGGGTTTTTGACCATCTCGCTAGAGTTTATCTCATTGCAACATCTCTGTTGTGATCACACACAAATAACGAGTAATGCGAGCACATCTTCTAGTCGAAACTTCATGCAACTGGTGCTTCCAGTGTTCAAGTCCTTTCTCCGAGTCTAATGCACAAGAGCTTATGCTTCTCCAACTAAGCAAACCATCTATGGTGGAATTGATGTAATCATCCATTTGCATTGTCATATTATATAAGTTATCAATTTCCTTTCTCGCGGGCTCCACATATCTTCTTGCCTCCATAGGGTCTAATGGCATAGTGATCTTTAAGCCTCCTCCTTCAAAAATCATCTAGATTTTCTTCAAGTTAATGATCGTCTGATTGTCAAAGGCCCAATCCATTCCAAGAAAAGATGGATACAGATAATTGTACTCATGTCAATATCCTGATTGGTATTATATTATGTTGGTTATCCAACCTCAACTGAAAAATTGAACAAACTAGCTTCGGTTTCCCCATCATCTCCCATGTCTGTCTTGGAAGAACATTGACATCTGATCCTAAATCTAAGATGACAGTGTCCATGTCAAATTATTCTATCTGCACACTTAATCTAAACTCTCGGTTGGTCCTCTTATTGCACAAGACTTGGTTCACTACCTTATGCGTCATAGGTACTTCTCTATCTTATGCACATTGATTAATCATTCCACATAGTGCATTCAACGTTGTTTCATCCTACATCAACTCTAAAAATGTATTTATAAATTATTTCAGAGTATTTACCTTTTCGACCGGCCTTTTTGGAATAGTGTGATCATAAACTGATGGAATATCATATACTGGCAGTGTCTTTGACGTTGATGCTATCCATTTCGGTCCTAGTATCTCCTTATTTTCTTGTTGATAGGTTTATTTTTCTTTCTATGGATTGAATGTTGTCATGGGATCGACTACATTCCTTTTCCATTATTCAACTCCCTTTCCCTTCTCTATCACATATGGTCTAGTTCTCATCCCACCACATGTAACAACTGCTACTCTAGGTTGATCGTTATGTTCCTCAGTGGCTATCATCTTTAGGTTTTGGTTCTGATTTGGATGTTGGTTCTGATGTTGGTTCTGGTTTTCATTTTATATCGCTTGCCACTTCTCTATTAGTTGAGGAAGGTCCTTTGTCGCATGATCCAAGGCTTTGCAACATGTGCACGTCGTCTAAGGATTCAAGAAATCTCTTGCTAAATGTCTCGGTTGATTGCAGTTATAAAAAATTATTGTTCCTCTGCCTCCTCAACCAAATCCTCCACATCCTCGGCCTCTTCTAAATCCTCCATGTCCACCCTGGTTAAATACTCTTAGATTTTTTTACTGTGGAACCCCTTTTTTCGTTGTGAGACTTTATTCCTAGATTTTGTACACATATGAAGTGCACTCTGTCATTAGGTCTAATGCACGACAATCTTTCTCATCGTCTCCTACCAATTTCAAAAAATTACAGAATAAATTTCTTGGTGTACTTTGATACTTCTACAGTAAGGAAAATTTAGTCAAATGATGTCCCATGTCTTACATATCTCATAATAGCCTACTCCTCCTACCAATGGGTTTGGTGCTCCTGTGTCCATATACTCTATGAATGTTGGACATTCTTCCTTTTGATGACATTTTATCTTACATGTTATACACCAAACATGTTCATGTTTTTCGTTTTCCTTTGCTATCTTTGATAATTGATTTCTCAACACAACCAACTGTGATTGTACTTGTTCCATCTCCTACAAGAGATGCTTCCAATTTCATCGTGATCTCCAATTCTTCCGGCTACGATGTGACACTATGTTATGTCAATGGACAATGAATATGCGGTAATAGACCTACAATAAACCATTCTCAATGCTTCTCATTAGGAATATAAAAGGTTAGTCGACCCATCACATCCTTAAATCTTTGGTCATAATCCCACACTATCTCATTATTCACTTCCTTAATCTGTTTCAGCTCTGTAATATATTGCAATTCAAATTTCAACTTCTTGAATTCCTTTAACAATGCTTGTCCAATCTCTGCCAAAGTTCTTGATTTTCTGGATGGTGTAGTTGTCTCATACTTCATATACCATAGCAGTGCAAAACCTTTGAATGCCATGACCAATTTCCTAATCTTCGTTGCCTCGTCCTAGACATTCTTCACAATCCATATCATTTTTCATAAAAACAAGTTTTGCTCAGGGTCTTCTGACCCCATTCCCTGAAACTCAATTATTCTTAGTGTATTATATATCCCTTCGATTGTACTCAACACTATACTTTCCCTTAGTGATGTTGATTGACTCTAGTTCGATGCACTACTTACAATATTCTGACTATTGATTTGAATTCCTCCACTTACTATAATTTCTCTTGAACAAGTCTCTGTTCCTTCTTCAATTCTTATGACACACATGAGATCATGGGTTCAACATAGATTCTGATCTGATATGGACTTACTTCTTCTGCTAGACGGTACCAAGGATCTCTTTCTTTCCTTTTCCTTTCTCCGTATGGTGTGATCTGAAGCACTGTGCATGGGTCACTTTCCTTGAATGTTCTATGCTTATCTTCTTTTCCAACCACAGTCTCTTCCCTACAATATCTAAACCTTTTACCACAGTGTAATACTCCAATATCTCTGTCTGCGTCAATATCGTGTTCTCTCGACATCCTCTATCCCTCTGATCCTTACTCATCCTTCCCACTCTCAAATCATCCTATGGTAATCCCCCAGTCCCCCTATGTGCATGAAGGTGGCTAGATGTTAGACTCCATATTCATGACATTCTTATTAAATTGTAACATATTTATCCAAGTAGACAACGCACTCAAATATATTATGCACTGACCCTTGAAAAAGTCCCTTTGTGCGATGCTATAATACTGGGTACAATCTACTGCAAACTCTGTAATTTAACCCCCCAGTATACAATTCAACCAGAAATCAACCGTGAGAGAAACCTTATTACTTATTGTATTGAGTTGTTTGATTATTTTAGGAATCTAGTTTCTCAGAGCCTTATCTCAATATCTCCCATTGTTCTCCAATAGTCTTTATAATCATTCAGTCAAAATTATTAGAAATTCACCAAAGAAATTTTCATGAAGATCTCTGAATACATACCTTTGCAACCAATATTTGTCGTTGAAATGAGGGCTTCTATTATGTTCTCTGGAAAAGTTTTGTTGCTTCTTCTCTAGCCATTCTTTGATTTCTTCTCTATTCAACCTCCAAAACGTTCCCCTCAATTATAGTTCCCGGTCCCGACAACATAATCATTTGTTGGTGCGTAGTGGGAAGACCTGGGGTTAATCATCTATATACCAACAAAACCCTTAGACATCGACCCTTTTGGCATCACCTACAGAGAAAGTGAAGTCTCACATGAAGCATCTAGAGGGGTTGGAAGAACCAAGGTTCTGCAGTGATGAGGGGAAGCGAGGCATTCAACATATAATTTACTCATGTACATAATTTCCATTACTTAACAATACTTATTACGGGTCAGACCTTGTGTATGAAATTCCTTTAATTTATGTTCATTCAATTACCAATTACTTCATTGTGCGGCATTGTAACAACATATACGACTAACACATTCATCGTCATATTTAAGAATGATCATCATTGCACAATAACATTAAACATTATGCAAACACATAAAAACACATAGGTTTAACGTGGTTCAACCAACATGGGCTATGTCCACAATGGCTGGATTATTTTATCAATCATTGATAATTCTCTTACAATTGTGCATTGCGCTACAAAATATCCAACAATAACATTACCGAAACCTACCTAATCGTTCTGTTGTAGTGGGAGATTCACTTCGTCATACCTCATACTTATTCCTCCACTGGTCTCTCTTACCTCAAAAATCACTAAGGACTTATGACATGTTGAACCACCACTCCTCTACCCAAAAACCCTTTACATATTTATACATCAAAATAGGGCTAAGCCCATTACAAAGTGGACAAAAATGTTCAAAAAAGGCAATGGTCTATAATCATTTTCCGCCTATTGCGTGTTTCTCCGTCATGCATCCTTGTGTCACATGCTTTGACTCTATAAAGTCTTATTTGTCGCACACTCTGCCTTTTGAATTCTTCTGGTGCATATCCCAAAACTTAACCAAAATTCCTATCAAACACTCTCTTTCGCTATTGATCTTGTAGTGTCCCCAAGGTCGAGCCCCGATGTAAACTATGATCTGAAAGAGATTGTAAATATGTGTTATAGGCTGGTGACCCAAGTTTTGTATAAGCCAGTAGGCTTATGTGTTTGATTAGGCCAGAGAGCCTAAGGGTTGACGGCCAAGGGCATGGATTTTTTATCTGTATGTATGCAGCACATCAATAAAATATAAACAACCGCCATGTGCAGACCGACCACGATGAATAAGTGATGGGGGACTAAGCGTCCACATAGTGGGCAAGGGATTAGGGGCTGAAAGGTGGAAAAGGGGATGAGTGTTGAGCCTAGGGGCTAATCCTAGGGGGCTTAGGCCTGGAATAATATTTTAATATTATTTCTAAAAAGAGCCATGTGCATATTATTTTATCCTAAGTTCCTGGCAAGGGAGTGAACGTGCAAAGGGGATGCACATTGTGGGAACACATGCAGTTTCCAAGGTGACAAGTGTCAACCATGGTGCATGAAAATATAATCGTCGAGATGAACCGCATGAGCGGATCCTCTCCATTGGTACCCGAACCTCTGAGCGTGGAACCGGTACGACCTCTGCAAGAATACCCGGGTTCATCCCTGAAAGCAGAAAATCCTGTGTGGACTTCTGAAATACCCTGGTACAACTCCTATCTGAATAGTTCAAACCTATGTTGACCCTGCATGGATTGTTTTTCACACATTCCTGAGAACCCGAGCGTGAGTCTATCCCGTGTTGTCGGATTGAGAAATAAGAAGTGACCTGTCATTGTGGAACCAGTTAGAAAGCCTGTGTTCGTTTTCTCGATTGGTTGATGTGGACACGCATTTCTTGTCTACACGTGGCATACTGGCCAGAGTAAGCCTATGCTGAGCTTGTGTATGACTTCTCTCTAGGTGAGGGAGGTGATTGATGTTGGAAGAGGTAGGTTGTCAGGCCTGCGAGAAACTCTTTCCAGGTGAAAGAGTTTGCTGGGAAGTGTTTTCTTCCAGAGAGTGTCCAACACCAGCTACGGGCTCTGAGACTTCCTGATCTGGCCTGTTGTCGAGACCCAGAGGGGGAGGTTAGCACCGATGGACTGTGCATGTGAAGGTGTATACTCCCGGGTGGAACATGCATGTGGGGAATGAGGGTCTGGTAGTAGTGGGCGTAAGATGGCATCTTTGGGAAGAATCCTTCCAGATATTTCTATGTTGTCTTCCCTGTAATCTCAGCCTAGCCTGGGATTACTTGCCTTGGGGTGGAGCTCGGTCCCAGCTCGGGGGTGACCCACTGTTGAGGTGATGAACAGTGTGGTCTAAGGCTGGGAGGTTTGTGGAAGGCCTTCACTTGGTTGGTGATTTCTACAGCTGTTTAAAGATAAGTATTTGAATTATTCTTTGATCATGTGGTGCATGACCGTGTTGTTTATGTATCATGTTTTCTGTTGTGTAAATGAATTATTGTTAAATGCTATGGATTGTTTAATTGTAGCAGTAACATATATATTTTACTCTGATATTTAAGTGCATTTAATTGTGTTAAATGCATGTGATTATAATGTCTGTATGAATTATGTAAAAATCCATGTATAGAATGGTAACTGAGAGGTTTGAAAACCTCAGTAGTGAAAAAGGGTACACTACAAATTGGTATCAGAGCCAAGGTACTGAGAAACTGAAGTTTTGAAAACAAGAAATTTGCAGAGCCTATTGAGAGATCGGAAAACTTATTTTAAAATCGAAATGTCTTTTATTTTACTCGAACTGGCTTATAATATTGTGGTTGTTCGTGAAGGTTTAATGGCCTGACAATTTTGAATTGAATTGCACAGTGTGTGTGTAGAGTTCAACGAAGGCGAGAACCCCAGTTAATCAATGCCGAGTATGGAGTGGGGAAAAGTGCAGTTTACCCCTGAAATAGAAGATGAACGAGATGGAAAGGATG
>JZKD02S1067318.1:7668-35887 GCA_000966675.3 Picea glauca
GATGATACCCCCCATCCTCTTGGCTAGGTCTTGTTTTGTCATTTTTCTTCAGGTCCCTCTTGTTTCTTATTGAGAGGCTTTTTATTGCCTTCTCGGGGATCCCTGGGTGAGGCATATCTAGGTTTTATTTTTATGGCTTTTATCTTTTACTAGCTGTTTTTACCTCCTGGGCCTTTAGCCCCTTCTTAAGGTGTAACCCCACAAATAGGTCATCCTAACGTCCATACTAGGGGAATGGGATAGATGAGTGGGAGATAAGATGTAAGAATGATGATATGATGGGAGCGGACAATGGCCCTTCCAAATCCCCCCTGGTGTCTAACCCAAACCTATGGGTACAAGCTTGCTAGGGTACCCTGTCAATCCCCCCAACCATGGTCAAGTGGGTTAGTGTAAGATCCAAGCAGTTGTCAGAGATAAAAGGAATTTGATGCATATATTTGAAGGTTATAATGATCGAATATGACACATACCATGATACCTGGACAAATTACCTCATGGAGCAAGAGTTTTCTCTGATACAAGTCCAATCCAAAGGTGATGGATGCTATTGTTGCTGACAGGACAAGTCTGATGAAGAAGAAGAAACATGGGCCCTCTAGGGCCATGCTCAGGTCGATCCTGCTCTCGGTACTCCATGTCTAGGACCTGTGGGCCTCGAGACATGATCTCCTAGTTATCCCTAGAAATCGGGGATAATAGGGCCCACTCAAGGGGATATTAGCAAACACCCTCCTTAGTTTACTTACATTTATGTTCGGTTCATTTACTTGCATTTCTTATTCAATTACATTAATTGCATTTTCAGTTTAGTTATTTTACTTGCATTCCTGTCTAGTTAGTTTGTTTATATTTCTGATCATTTCAACATTAACATATTTTTATTTAGTATAGAAACTTGCAATATGATTTTTTATTTTTTTTACATTACTTTTAACTACAATAATCAACTATTCAGTTGTGAGTTTTGTAATTATTTATGACTATGATCAATGTTGCACTGCTCAATTTTACCTTGTGAATGTACAGACAACAACCTAGTTATCTTCACCTAAATTCTTCATCTCACTGGGTAATGGTATCAACACCAACAAATTGTAGGAAGATATGAAAAAAGGAACCATGCCTTTAAGATATTTAATGGAGCAAGGGTAGTTTCCTTACAATAGCTCATAGTTAGTTACTTATTTTTCTACAACATCATAATTAGGACATTCGGGATTCTAGGATACTTCATTTCTCAGTTGATTAGATCCATGGAATTTTGTTCATATAGTACAAAGAACCTTTGAAATCTTTACAACACGTTGGTTGATAATTAAAGTGAGATAGGGAGTTTAATATTTTATCGTTGTAATTATGTAGGCCAACACCTCCACTCTTTTTACTACACCATCAAGTTGCCAAAGTGTTGACTAGATTATCTGTCATGAGTGGCTCAAGTTGTTGTATGGATTCACTATTGTACTTGTTGAAAGAATGCACCTTGGTACCATGGAAAATACAAAGTGAGCTACCACAGGTAAAAATATAACACTAACTAGCTAATATGACATTCCCCTCTGTGGCTAGTTCCAAGAGGGACTATGGTCATTTAATGCATTGAAGTGCATGGACAAGAATGACAGATTAAGAAATCATTATATTGTTGAGCATTACATCTCCTTCATGGTGACCACTTCTCAGGGACACTCAAGATACCTGGGGTTTTCCTCATGATTCCATTTTTGGCTCAAGAGCAACTTAGAGAGATAATGATTGGCATATTATAGACATTTCCTATAATTTTTGTTCATATTTTTCTGTAAACCATAGTGATCTCTAAATAAACAATGCCTAGATGCAAATAAAGGGTTACCTAAATAAAGGAATCACTAGGAGACTCCTTTGTTCCTGCATGAAAGCTTCACATCATGAAAGTAGATGTTCCTAGTGCCAAGGTCTTCACAATGTGACCTAAATTTGAAATTCCACCATCAACAATGATAGGTACACCTCTTTCTTTTGCAACAGATGCAACTTTGTAGACTATTGTGTCGAAATGTACACTTCACACTGAGAGGGTGGGGATGAATCAGTGTGTGGACTTCTCAAATTTTTCTTACTTCAAGTTAGCAATTATTTCAAAACATAATTTTACACATCATCATTATAAGATTGTATGTAGCCATTCACCAATGACATCTATCAATAATTAAGAGCAATCAATTCATAAGCATAATGAACACAAGAGATACCATATGTCTGTATAATATTTTGTATTATCTTATATATGTGACTAAAATCACAAGGGTTCTAACAACACCAACTGTTTTTTATCGGCACCAACTAAAGTAAGGAGCACCAACTCCAAGGAGAGCACCAACTCTCAAGAGAGTACCAACTCTCAAGAAAGACTCAACTTGTCGATAGAATGCAATATATCCAACTTGAATTGATTTAGTAGTACAACAAACCCAAACACAAGTCATCCAATTATTGTATCTGCTCCAGCTCATGATCATAGGTCTACACCAAATTCTCATCACCAGACTTCATCTTCCCTTGAATTTCACCCTTCTTCACTTCATATTTTCTCTCTGAAATTAACACCTTCTTCACTCCATATTCTCTTTAAAATTTACACCATACCATAAATCATCGACCTCATGTGCAAATCCACTTTTTTACCCACTCAAAAACTTTAAAAATCAACCAAGCATAGTTGTATTTATACTCGTTCATGCTCAACTCTAGTTTAAGTTTAGCTCCGATTTGTGCCAAAAGTTACAACTAACTTACCCACTTACAACAACTTTGAGACCAATGCATAACAACCATTGAGAATCATTCTATGTCTTCAACTTTAAACCTAGCATACCACCTACCACCAGAAAAGGGATGATGATTCCTAACCTTCATATGATTTCAATAACCATCTGACCTATTTTTCATAAATCGATCACAGGTATGGATCGATTTATTTTGTCTCTGCGAAAGTTGCAAAAATCGAATTCTGTAGAGGCACTTCCTTCAAACCATTTACATGTGACCATATGCACAAACCAACGGGATTATTAATTTAAGCGATGTTCCCAATGCCTCATGGATTATGTGTTCATAACCCATGACCGGGGGCTAGTCACCCATGACTGCAGGCTAGAACCTAGTCCATTGGACTTTGGCCTTCAGATGATTTCTCTCTCATCCAATATTCTAGAGTTTCAACTTCCCTAAGTGGTTACCTCTCAGAAGGGTTGATCTGATGGTTGGCATGATTCCCATAACCAAATCAATGGTCTAGATCCAATCCTTACTTATTCTTTTACTACTTAATCCAGCGGGTATGAATTAATAAAAGGTTGATATGGACGACCACTATTTACTTCGGGACTTCGAGGCTTCAAAGGTCTAGGTAGTTGTTGCTCCAATTTCCACCAGAGTTGGTCAGCGTTGAAGTGGTCAACATGGGAGTTCTTACGTTATCTTTCCACTATGTTTTGATCTAAAGGTCATGTGAGAATCCAAAGGATCTTATATCAATGACCAGCGTTAGTTCGTGACTTCATGCTTTGGTGCTTTAGGAAGTTGTTGGTGGTAGATGTTGGTTTCCCCCGAATGACATACTCCTGGAGTGACGTAACTTGTTCACTTGGCACTGGATGAGTGGCTACCATGTGTTACTTAGATTTGTCACTTCTGCATACCTAAAAGTCCAACTGGACCTTGACACTTGTCATCATTTCATTGCACCATGTGTCCTTGCTGATGTGGATCTCCCGATTTATTAATAGTCATAGGTTCATATGAATCCTTGATCTGAAAACTATGATCATTTATTATATCAATGGTCCCAATTTG
The DNA here is from genome assembly GCA_000966675.3 of Picea glauca. Lineage (NCBI taxonomy): Eukaryota > Viridiplantae > Streptophyta > Pinopsida > Pinales > Pinaceae > Picea > Picea glauca. Next base: position 11,509 of record JZKD02S1067318.1, read on the forward strand.
TTTCGGCCTTCGAGCCTTTTCAATCATTCAACCTTTCATAGTGCATTTCACCGAAGTGCTTATCAACACTTCCATGCTTTGATATATTTTCATAACCCCAAGAGCTAGGACTATTGGATTAAGCACAAAGGAGCTCCACTCTTCGAGTATTCAACTATTCATGACTGCGGGGCTCTAGGCTACTCTAAATTTCAGAGGTTCAATCCCTTTGGAGTGGCTACCTACCGAATAAGTCATAAAGCTATGGTGACCGCTTGTCGTCAGTCTTTTAGTACACCTTAGACTATCCTTCCATTGTGCTTGATCTGACAATCAAGAATTCTCCCAGTGTAGATCAACGATCAAGGATGATTATGGAGTCCCAACTAGCATGATGTTTAAAAGAATCATCAATTTCCGCAATGGAAACTACTCGTTGGTAGGGGAACCGATGTCAGTCGTTGATCTTGCTGAATCTATAGATAGACGGTCTAGGAGGATTGTAGAGGTTAAACATGCATGGATGTTATTTCTTCCTCCCATCTTTACAATAGCATAGATCTTACTTGTGATGATCCAATGATCAGGACTTAATCGGGTGTTGATCTAATGGTCCTTATCTGCAGTTCCCAGATCTCACAAATATTGTAGAATTATGTTGAATTCATCCTTCGACGATCATGATCTATTATGATTTCTTATCAAATGAATCATTTGTCTCATCTCTTCTGATCTTCGATTAATGTTGTTCCTTCTGATATGTTCATATCTATTTCTTCTAAGCTTTTAATAACGTTCTTCTGCACCCTATTTGTCATCAATGACAATTCATCATAAAAACTCATCATCATATCACAATGACTTCGATTGCTGACATCAATGAAAACACATCAATTAAAATATGTCCAACAATATCCCCATTTTTCATTGATGGAAACAAACCAACTTCATACAAAAACTCCCCTTGTGATGATGCTTCTCTCTTCTAAAGTTACTCTCCCCCTTTGACATCCATGGCAAAGGGTTGACCCCCCTATGATTAATATTTGTTTGTGTGTATGTTGTTGACCAAAATATGAACTCATGTAACTCTTCGTACAACCATGCTCTCTCTGCCTTTGAATCCTCTCCTCCTTTGTTTCTAAAAGGCTAGATCTTCCTGACAAGGTCTCCCCCCCTGTCATCTCTATAAGATACCATGTACACCATTGTATACAACATATTGTTGTCACTCCAGATACTGTTTCTCTACTAGGACACTGCACAAATGATCCTTGGACTTGTCCATTACTTCTCATCGATCTCTAACCAGATGTACCCATCTCTATCCATGATGCTTCTCTACAGTACAATGCTCTAAATTCATCCGAGAGAATTTTATGCTTTTCTTGATGCACAACGACAATTATTTGTGCAACAATTAACTCCATTCATGTTCACCTTTCAATCTCTGCTATCCACATATGTGAGTGTCATGGTTTCTTGGCCATCGTTCTCTGATATTCTATTATTGCAACTTCAATTTTATTCCATGTTTCATTTACTCTTCTTGGCATATTGTATGAAGCATTTCTCATTGATTGTCTCCTTGAGTTCCAACAGTCATGGGATTTTTGGCCAAATCCACCACAACTGTAGCATCTCATAGTGTAACAATGTGCAACAATATGTCCAACAAGATTGTATTTCCAACATCTTACAATGTTGTTCAATCTACCAACATATTTTCTTCCATGATGTCTAGAATCCAAGGCTTTATGAACATATTCATTACAAGAAAAGAAATGACCATCAAAAACACTTTCATACTTTCCCCTTTGACTCATACTTGAAGGTGTCTCTCTTATAAACTTGATTTGAGGTGTAGGAGTTGCTTCTTGATGTATTCCTTGATCTGATATTCTAAAGATTGTAGTGTTGCTTTCACTCTTTGAACATGAAAAGTTGCATCAAACCTTCTTTCACTCTTTACAAATGAAGGACTTGCATCAGACCTGTTTTCACCTTTTACAAGTGAAGGACCTGCATTAGAACTTTTTTCACCCTCTACAAATGAAGGACCTGCATCAAGCTTCATAGGAGTACCAATTTCTTCCGTGTTGTAGCCAAGACCGAATTTATCATTTGGTGATCTTTGACTATCCAATATCTCATGCAATATCATAGAGTTGTTCAAGAAATTGACATGGTTGTTTGACTTCTCAACTTTCTTTCTAAGATTCACAACTTCTTATTCCATCTTATGACATGACTCTTCCCTTTCGTTCAACTAGTTCTTCACTACATCCTCTCTTATTTTGGTTTCTTCAAGTTGGGTTTTCAAATTGACATTGCTTTCTCTTAGTTCTTTTAGATCTACAAGGTTTCTACTAAGCTCATCATCTTACTTCTTATTTTCTTTTGCTTGACTAATTTCATTCTTCAATCTCTCGATCTCCTCTTCCTTTTCTTCTAACTGAATGTCTTGCTCAGATATGACCTTTTCATTTTCTTTGAACATTTCCTTTATTTCCAAGATATGATTTTGATTGCTAAGCTCATCATCTTCCTTCTTATTTTATTTTGCTTGACTGATTTCATTCATCAATTTCTCGATATCCTCTTATTTTTCTTCTAACTGAATATCTTTCTCAGATATGACCTTTTCATTGTCTTTGAGCATTTCCTTTATTTATAAGATATGCTTTTGATTATTTTCATGAAATTATTTAGTGTACTCATAAAGATATCTATAGTCTGAATAAATATGGTCCTAGTTGTATTCAACAAAACCCCAATCAACTTTATGTTTAATCTTTGATAGGCCTTCTTATACTTCTTCCATGGGTTAAATGCTAACATAACTTTCTTCTATTGTATCTGAATCTTCTTCTTTACTTGCAGGGGAAAACTCAATATCAACATTATTTCAATCGAAATATTGTGGAGAGTCTTTGCCTTTATTGATGGTTAAGTATCGCTTCTCATCCTTGATAGGAATGTATTTTGTGTCTTCCTTTTTGAATTGATACACCTTTTCTAACTTTAGCCATAAGTCCTTGGTAGATGTGCATAGTCCCATGTTTTCTCTGATAGTATCTGATAGTTCATTGAGAAGAATCTTCAATGTTACTTCATTGTTCTTCCTTACTCTCCTTTGAGATGCAAACTTGGATAGATTCTTCGAGGAAATGGGTCCAAAAATATCTGCTCCTTTTGATTTCAAATACTCTTTCATTTTTACTCTCCATCCTGAATAATTTGTCTCATCAAAGAATGCAACCTCATTTGTAGAGGTCACTACTTGACCATCCATATGTGTGTCCATGGATATCCTTCAAGTTTGTTAGGCTTATAGTGAAGGCCCGCTCTGATACCAATTTTTGAAATGTACACTTGACACTGAGAGGAGGGGGTGAATCAACGTGTGGAATTTTAAAATTTTTCTTAATTCAAGTTAGCAATTATTTCAAAACATAATTTTACACATCATCATTGTAAGATTGTATGTATCCATTCATCAATGACATCTATCAATAATTAAGAGCATTAATCAATCAATAAGCACAATGAACACAAGAGATGCGATATGTCTATATAATCTTTTGTATTATCTTATATATGTGACTACAATCACGAAGGTTCTACCAACACCAACTATTTTTTATCAGCATCAACTGAGGTAAGGAGCACCAACTCCAAGGAGAGAACCAACTCTCAAGCAAGACTCAGCTTACCGATAGAATATAATCTATCCAACTAGAAATGATCTAGTAGTACAACCAACCCAAATACAACTCATATAATGGGTTTATGATATGTTTTGAATCCATAAAATTGAAAGTGCATGAAAGGCTCTATGCCACTCATGATTTGGATTTGGCAACCATAGTGCACGCCTTGAAGAAGTGGAGGCACTACCTCATGGGAAAAAGGTTTGAGTTGAGGATATACCATAATGGGTTGAAATACTTGTTTGGTCAACCAACTTTAAATGCCAGGAAGAGAAGATGGTTGGAATTCCTCTGTGAGTATGAATTTGATATTAAGAACATCAAAGGAAAAGAGAACAAAGTGGTTGATGCACTCAACAGGAGAATTCATGAACTCCATGCTACAACCATTAGCATGTGTCAAATTAATCTTAAAGGAATAATTTATGAGCCTGCAAAAGTATATTTGTAGTACATGGAGTTGATAAAAAAATTACAAGGTAAAATGCAACATAAAGTTGAAGATTATGAATTGGTAAATGATGGAATTCTCTTGTACAGGAACACAATTTAGGTACCCAATTCTCATCAATTGAGGAGTATGATTTTTAAGGATACGTATAATGTACCTTATCCTGGACACCTAGGATATCAAAAAATAGTTGCATCAGTCAAGAGCCAATATTATTGGCAAGGAATGAAGAAGAAAATTGTTGATTAGATTGCTAAATGTATGGATATTCAAAAATTCAAGGTTGATCATAGACACCCAACTGGGTTGTTGCAACCATTTCCCATTCCATAGTGGAAGTGGGAAGCGGTGACAATGGATTTCATCACCAAATTGCTCAGAACAAGCAAGCAACATGATGCTATCATGGTGGTGGTAGACAAATTTACCAAAGCTGCCCATTTCATTCCTATGAAGGTTACTCACAAGGAAACCAATGTTGTTGATATTTATATGAGGGAAATAGCATGATTGCATGGAATACCCAAGACAATTGTGTCTGAAAGAGACCCAAAGTTTACCTCAAGATTATGGAAGGGATTATTCAAAGGGTTCAGAACAAATCTGAACTTCAACACAACTTATCATCCCGAGTCTGATGGGAAAATAGAAAGGGTCAACCAAGTGATAGAGGATATGCTAAGGATGTATGTGATGGGAATACTATCTTAATGGGAATATTATCTACACTTGGTAGAATTTTCCTACAACAATGGGTACCAAGAATCACTGAATATTATCCCATTTGAGGCACTTTGTGAAAGAAAGTGCAACACACCAATAATCTGGGACAACCTAGCCGATAGAGCAGTGATTGGGCCAAAGTTTCTCAGGGAAATGGAAGAGAAAATGTTGAATATAAAATAGAATTTAAAGGATTCCCAAGACAGGAAGAAAAGATATGTTGACAAGGGAAGAACACATAGGTAATTTAAAGTGGGTGATCATGTTTTTTTGAAGGTGAAGGCCAACAAAATTTCCTTGAAGTTGGGAAATTGTTCCAAGTTGGCAGCCACATATTGTGGGCCATTTGAAATTCTAGAGAGGATTGGACTAGTAGCTTACATGCTTGCATTACCTGCATCTATTATTATTCATAATGTGTTCCATGTATCATTGCTCAAGAAATATATACCTGATGTTAATCATGTTATTGATCTGAATGTGATTCAGGTGGAACAAGGAATCACTTTTCAAGTGTATCCGATACACATTCTGGACCAGAAAATAAAACAACTCCGAAATCAATCCATAGGGCTTGTAAAGGTCCAATGGACATGGTACAGTCTCGAGGATGCAACTTGGGAGCATGAAGATGTTATGCAGGCAGAATACCCACATATTTTTGAAGATTTTGGAAATCTTGTTGAGTTATGTAAGTAAGATGCAATGAGGATTATGAATAAATAAGTTTAGGGGATTGTAATACCCCAAGTTCAAGCCCCTATTGAATTGTAATGATGTTTATAGGTTGGTGAGATAATTTTTTATAAGTTGGGAGGCTTATGTATTTATTAGGCCAGAGAGCCTAGATGTTGAAGGCCAGAGAGCCTGATTTTGTATATGTAAATACTCACATCATTATTATAATTAGATTGCTACATGTAGACAAACCATGAATAAAGAGTTATGGGGGACTAAGATCCACAAGGTAGGGAAAGTGATGGGGCTAAGAGGCGGCGAAAAGGGGCTAAACTTGAGGGCTTAATCCCAAGGGAATATTATAATGTATTTTCCTAAAATACTAAAGTTTGAGAAATAAACCCTATTATCCTAAGTTCCTTTGGGGAAAGGAACGAACTCCAAGTGCATAGGGACGAGCTCCCATGAGAGCCATGTGTAAACCTAGGTGCATATAGTTTTATGGGAGAAAATTCGTCATTGTGGGGGTTCACTCACCATTCTTTCCATACTACCCAATCACTCATGCACTCAGACTGAGCATCCGTGCAACCAACTATTTCCTCTATCTTTGAACTCTGCAAAATTTGAAACCTTCAAACATGTGAAGCTAACTCATTTTTCTATCAAGCACAAAACAATTGCATAGTGCTTGAGCCAAATCGCACCTTATCCATTTTGCTATTTCTACCCATGTTTTTCTCTAGATTGGTGGGGCTCGTTTTCATTACCAGAAAACATACACAATTTTTCTATTGTGGTTACCCATTTGACTTAGGAGTTAGACATAAGAAGAAGGTTGTCAGGCATGTGGTTTTGAAGAGTTGGGTTGTCAGGCCCATGGATTGAAGAAGCAGGTTGTTAGGCATGTGAGAAACTCTCTCCAGGTTAGAGATATTGCTAGGGAAGTGATTTCTCTAGGAGGGAGTCGAGCAACAACTACAAATCTTTGATAATTCTTGATCTGACATGTTGCTGAAGCTATGGAAGGGAAGTGGAGAAACCAACGGACTGTGAAACAATGAAGGTGTATATTCCCATGATGGGACATGCATGTTGCAAGATACCAGATATATAAAATATGCAGAATAGAAATAAAATGCTAGAAATGGCAGAATAACAGTAAAATATCCAGCATAATCTTCACAATAACACAAAAATGATATAAGAACAACAATAGAAATAGCACTTTGTTTCAGAAAGCAATGTTCACAGGCCTCTTTGAGGGGGCAACCTCCAATCGAGCAACACTCTATTACAATAATCTCCAAGATAGGGTTTTCATACCCTCGACCCTTATTTATACTAAATATGTCTATTAAGAGAAGCATCTAGAGGAAGATCCTTCTAGAAGTGGAAGCTTATATTACATATTTTTACATCTGCCTTATTCTATTTTATTGAAAGGCCTTATTAATATTGACCTTTATTACATCTGGATACATTGATCTACCTATGTGTGAGTTAGGACCTTAACATGTCTGCCCCCTTAAAAACATCCTTGTCCTCAAGGCTTGAGATGTGGAAACTGTTGCAGAATGGTAGTTGGTTCCCAAGTGGCATCTGCTGGAGTCATATATTTCCACTATACTAGCACTTCCTTGATGGTTCTCTGACCCAGGCGATGCTCACACTGGTCCAAAACTGCTTTTGGCTATAGCCAAATGGATCCTTCTTCAGCTAACTCTGGAAGGTTGGTTTGAATTTGGCACATGGTTCCAATCACCTTCTTCAAGCATGAAACATCAAAAATAGGATGTAGCTTCGACTGATTGGGCAGAGATAACTGATATGCAACTTGTCCCACATGCTTGAGATCTGTGTAAGGGCCACAAAATTTGGGTGCTAGCTTCTGACAATGCTCGGCCTTGAGGGAAGTTTGCTTATATGATTGCAGTCTCAGAAACACCTGATCCCCTTCTACAAATTGGCGTTCAGAGCGACCTTGATCTACTTGCTGCTTCATTCTATTTTGTTCCATGACCAAGTTCTCTTTAAGGGTACGAAGGATATCCTCTCGGACTATAAGTGTTTGTTCAACCACCTGGACCTTCGAGGTACCTGGTAAGTGTGAGAGAACTGAAGGTGGCTTCTGTCCATATACCGCTTCAAAAGGATTCATGCGAGTGGCTGTATGGTATGTAGTGTTGTACCACCATTCAGTGAGGGGTAACCATTGAGCCCACTAGTGTTGTTTTCCAGAGGCAAAGCACCTCAGATATGTTTCCAAACACTTGTTGACAACTTCCGTTTGACCATCCGTCTGGGGATGATAAGCTGAGCTGAGATGCAATTGTGTGCCTTGTAGATTAAACAATTATTGCCAAAAATTGCTTGTGAAAGTTGGGTCTCGATCAGAAACAATAGAGTGTGGCATGACATGAAGCTTGAAGACCTGGTCCATGAAAATTTGAGCCACCATGGATGCATTAAATGGGTGGTGAAGAGCACAAAAATGAGCATACTTGGAAAGGCGATCCACCACCACCACCATTATGATTGATTTATTACCCGATTTGGGTAAGCCTGTAAATAAGTCCATAGAGATATCCTTCCAAATAGCAGGGGGAATCGGAAGCTGTTGGAGGGTGCCTGGAGATTTGACTGTTTCTCCCTTGTTGCGTTGACACACCTCACATTCAAGGAAAAACTTACGGATGTCCTATTTCATACCATCCCAGAAAAAAGAACGTTTGACTCAGTCATATGTTTTGGTGAACCTTGAGTGCCCTGTTGTGGGTGTAGCATGAAGCTCAGAAAGCACTATGGATTTGAGCTTGGATTGTTTACTTAAATACAAGCAACCTTTGTATCGAAGCTCATCCTAGAGCTAGGAGTACTCTAGGGGAGCCAGATCCTTGTTCTACAGTTGTTGGATAAGATGCAAACTTTTGGGAACTTGAAGCCATTCCTAGCGCATAGCTTGGAGCCAATCGGGTACAATGAAGGAAAGAGAAAAAAGGGATCCTTTGTCTTCATATTTCCGGGATAGTGCATCCGCCATGACATTGTATTTTCCCTTTCTTGTAAATGATCTCATAATCATATCCAAATATCTTAGTCACCCATTTTTGTTGTTCCTGGGAGGAAATGCATTGTTCCAAAAAGTACTTGAGGCTTTGATGGTCGGTCTAAATTTGGAAGCGTTTCACCAAGAGACAAGGACGCTACAACTCAACGACATGCAGAATCGCCAACATTTCTTTTTCATAAATGGGTTTTCCCAGATTCCTTTCAGATAGTTGGTTGCTAGTGAAGGCCAAAGGTCGACCCTCTTTCATAAGGACAACATCGATTCCTTTCCTTGAGGCGTCACATTCCAACACAAAGGTCTTTTTGAAGTCAGGAAGGGCCAGAACATGAGTGGTGCACATGGTCATATTCAAGGTTTGAAAATCTTGAGTAGCTGCTGGAGTCCAAGTGAAAGAGTTCTTTTTGAGGAGAGTTGTGAGAGGTGTTGCAATCTTTCTGTAGTTCTTAACGAACTTGTGATAATATCTTGTGAGGCCCAAAAATCCACGCAAGCTTTTGAGAGTCTTTGGGTGTGGATAGTCTTGCATAGCTTCAATGTTTTTTGGGTCCACCCTGATGCCATCCTTTCCCACTAGATGACCCAAGTATTCTACTTCTGAGGCACCAAAAGCACATTTGGACTGTTTCAGAAAAAGTTGGTGCTGAGAGAGTAGGCAGAGAACTTGATCAACATAAGTAATATTGTCTATCCAAGTTTTTCTATAGATGAGGATATCATCAAAGAAAACTAAGAAAAAATGACAAAGAAAAGGGCCGAAGACATGGTTCATGAGGCTCTGGAAGGTGGAGGGGGAATTACACAAACCAAAGGGCATGACCAAAAACTCATAGTGGCCCTCATGAGTGAGAAAGGTGGTCTTGGGAATGTTGGCCTCTTTCATATGTATCTGGTGATAGCTCGAGTGAAGATCAAGTTTGGTAAAGAATTGGGCGCCACTCAATTCATCCAGGAGGTCATCAATGACTAGAATGGGAAATTTGTCTTTGATGGTCAGTTTGTTGAGAGAACGGAAGTCAGGACACATTCTCCAAGAACCTTATTTCTTCAGTACCATGATGACCGGAGAGGAGTAAGGGCTCGTACTAGGATAAATGATGTCGACAATAAGGAGTTCCTAGACCATTGTTTCAATTTCATTTTTTTGTGGAAAGGGGTGGCGATATGGACATATATTTGGGGGAAGGCTTCTTGGGACAAGGGGAATGGAATGATCATGAACACCACGGGAAGGAGGGAGTCCTTGGGGAGTGGAAAATACCATTTGATGTTTAGAAAGGAGGGCTTGGAGGTCTTGGGGCACTGGGGGTGTCTCTGTGGCTTGTATGGCGTGGAGTTGGGAAATGACACCAGAATGACCTTTTTTGAGCAGTTCTTCCATGTGATGAGAACTAATGACCTCAGGTGAACCAACAGTGATGCCTTGGAATTTATATTGGTGGCTTCCTTGGTTGAATTGCATGGTTAAGTTCTGAAAATCCATGAGAATGGGACCCAAATTCCTTAGCCAGTATGCACCCAACACAATGTTGCAATCGCCCATGTCAATAACAAACATATGGGATTTTAGGTGGTAGTCACCAATTTGGAGACACACATTTTCACATCGCCCACCACATTTCATAGAACCACCATTGGCAATCATGATTTGGAAATTGTTGACAGCATGGATGTAGCAATGGGTTTCTTGGGCAATGCAGCGATGAATAAAATTGTGGGTGCTGCCACTATCAACCAGAATGATGACCTTTCGGTGCTTGATGTAACCAATTAACTTGAGGGTTTGGGGGACAGAGAATTCGCTGAGAGAATTGAGGGAAATGATCAGTTCCACTTCGGGAAGGTCGGAGGGAGGGTTTATGTCAGTGATTTCTGGTGACTCGAGCATAAGGGGAGTCTCAACATCCTCTTCTGGAATATCCTCAGAGATGGCCATAAAAAACTTTTGTTCCTTACATTTTTGGCCTGGGAAATATTTGTCATCACAACTATAACAGAGGCCTTTGAGTTGGCATTCATCCATTTCATCCTTGGTCAATTTTTGGATCTTTAACGGGGTGGAGGGAGTAGTGGGGTTTACTGGTTTAGGGGGAGGGATAAAGGAAGGCTTATGGTTTTGAGAGGAAACAATTTGTTGTTCTTCTTTAGATTTTTTAGTAGCCTCCATCCAAGTTGTAGGTCGAGCCATGAGGACATGGGCCCGAATCTCATCCTTGAGGCCACTGATAAAAGACTCTTGAAAGAAAGAATTAGTCATGCCCTCTGTTCGAAAAGCCAGGCGCTCAAATGCAGCTATGAAGTCTTCTACTATGCCTGATTCTTTCAATTTTTTCAAACGACCTAAATGGTTGGTGTCAGTGTCAAAGCGTTCATAAAGCTCAATCACAAATTGGGTCCAAGCAATATACCCTTGACGAGAAGTTTTTCTCCATTGCCACCATTGCTAGTGTTCTTGATCTAGATGGAGAACACCATACCGGAGTTTGGCCAAGTCATTTGTAATGTTGTAGAGAGAGAAATAATGTTCCATTTGGGTGACCCAACCAGTGGGGTCTTAGCCATCAAATTTGGTTACATCCACCCGCGGAAGGCATATGTCCCATTGAAAGTGATGGGGATGAAAGGAATGGAAAGAAGTTTCACCTTCAGTCTTTGTATGTGCATCAGGAAAAGAGTCATCGATATGGATCTTGAGTTTGGTGTAGAGTGATGCAAAGACAGATTCAAGCTGGGTGGTCAGTTTGTGTTTGATTTCTACCATTGCAGACTGCATGACTGCATTTACGGATGCATTTATGGTGGTATTGATGGATGTATCATGGGAGACAATAGTAGCACTGAGTTGTTGCACTTCTTTTTGGGTCTCGAGGAAACCAGATTGCAAGGTGTTGAAGCGAGACTCTAGTTCTTGGCTACGGGTATGGGACATGAGGATGGGTGAACTGAAAAGGGAGCCGGCGGGGTCAGAAATTTTGCAGAAAAATGATATGGATGAATGTGATAAGGGAGAAGAGATGAATCTAATGGAATAGGTCTCAAATAATGGTGAAACAATTTCCAGACATTTTTTTTTTTTAACAGCTGCGGGGTTATACTTTGGTCTGAAGAATGCTGCAGTGCTGAAATACCCAAATTCTTAACTAGAAAGAAATGTGTATTTACTTGGCAACCCGAACCCAAATGCACGACAATAGATCTCGTTGGTTTAGTTTATTTATGTTTATGTTTATGTTCCCCAAGGGTTAGGTATTCAAGGGTTCTACAGACAAGGGTTTTCCCTGTGCTATAACTCTCTAATATATGTGCAAGGTCCAACAGTAGTACTCGGCCCAGTATCTCAGGGCACTAACTAAGGAGGATAGACCATACCCTTAGCCGTACTACCCGACTACCCAGGTACTAGAGAGTATCTTCCCGAGTGATGTTCTCGGTGACACTATAGTAGTCCGACGACCGATAGGTTTATCTAAAGAGGGCTTCAGGAAATCTAGGTCGATCCGTATACAGGTGTTGTCTAATGTGCTACCACTCGAAGGGGTACCAACAGGGGTTACAAGGGTGGCCAACAGATGTGCGCTTAAGAACCACTTGTATTTCCTGCATGTATGAATCCCTCAACCGTGGGTTTATGCTTGTAATGACAGATCTTTGTGGCTTAAAGACACCGGAATACATCTCTACCCTAAAAAAAAAATACCCACAATTTCTGCCAAGGAAAGTGCTCTGATACCACTTGCAAGATACCAAATATATAAAATATGCAGAACATAAATAAAATTCTAGAAATGGCATAATAACAGTAAAATATCCAGCATAAGCTTCACAATAACATAAAAATGATATAACAACAATAGAAATAACACTTTGATTCATAAAGCAATGTTCACAGGCCTCTTCGAGGGGGCAACCTCTAATCGAGTAGTGCTCTATTACAATAATCTCCAAGCTAGGGTTTTCATACCCTCGACCCTTATTTATACTAAATATGTCTATTAAGAGAAGCATATAGAGGAAGATCCTTCTAGAAGCAAAAGCTTATATTACATCTTCTTACATACACCTTATTCTATTTTATTGAAAGGCCTTATTAATATTGACCTTTATTACATCTGAATACATTGATCTACCTATGTGCGGGTTATGACCTTGACAAATGTGGGGAATGAGAGTCTATGTGAAGTGGGCATAAGTAGGCTCCTTGGAGGGAATCTTTCCTGTTTCATTATGAATCATTCCATAGTCTCATCCTGGCCTAGGATTCCCTTTACATTGGATGGAGTTTAGTCCTATCTCGGGGGTGACCCACTATTGATATCTTGGAGAAGCGTGGTCTAAGGATGGGGGGTTCATGGAAGGTTTGCATGCAGTTGGTGGATTTCATAAAAACATAAGTACCATCTCTATGTTAATTTTTATGATGTGTATTTTGTACATGCCATGATATTTATAATATTTCTTGTGTAAGTTGTTGAAGCAGATTGTTGTTATTTCCACATTTAATTTGTGTATTAGTAGAATGAATATTAGTTGTTTAAGTTTATGTGTATGATGTTCTGCAAAGAGCTTTGTCTACCATATCCCAATAGATCTATGCCTGGGTATGGACAATTTTGATTATCATAACAGAGTGAGCAGTTTTGTATTGTATTTATTTCAAGTGGCATTGCCAAGAAGAAGGATGAGGGTGTTAAAAATTGGTATCAGAGATTAAAGAAAGCAGTTTCTTTTGAAGTAGCAAGCCCCAGAAAGGAAACCTGTGTATGTTACATGATATCTCCAAGCTCCCTCTAAAATCAAAGTTTTGATACCTCTAATCTTCCTCCTTTCTCAAGAATCAAAGGTTTGATACCTCTAATTTTCCTTGGAATGGACTCCTTTTATAGGCATGGGAGGCTCAACCACCATTAGTATATTTGGGTATTAGTTGGGGATATGAATCCTTTAAGTTAGGATATGATCCTAGGATAGTTCCATAGGATAGAATTCGATCCAAACGAACCTCATTTCCAAGAGTTTTCCTTCATAAAGATGCGAGATTCTCCAAATTTTCCTCTAACCAAAATCAACACTCCCCTATAGTTAGAGATAGAGCGTTGATCCTAGATCAGTGCTCCTTAAATGATTCAAAGGGGGTGTTGATATATGTGGTATCACTCCCCCAGCATGGCTAGGGGGTGCTAGCCTTCAAAAATGCCAAAAACATCGTTGATTGTTCAAGTAAAAAGTGTGTTTCTGGCCTTGAAATGATGGGTTTTGTTGGTCCTAAGGTCTGCACCTGACTGCTAAAGGGAAAATCTAGGCCACCTATCAGTTTAGAGTGATTGTTTCTTTTGATTTTTTTTTGGTTGGTCAAAGGGTTATTCTATCAATACAAAATCAAGGTTGGTTTGTGTTGGGATCTAAAGATGTCCTAAAACAACCTTAGTTTAACATCAATTTATCAACCCGAGGATTCATCGTTTATTTCAATAATATCAACAAAGTCTATGCAGATAGTTGTAGAGGTTAAAATTGTGTAGTTAAAGAAAATCTGATTTCATCAACAATCAAGTTCCTCACACATTCATTAAAATTCTAAATCTAAGATCTATACTCAAGAAAATTATAATCTGATCTGTAACATGTTGTGAATTAAAGGCATTAACTAAATTGTTGAATTGATCTAACTAAGAAACAGTAATTGAATTTATGAAAGTACTTAATCAACTGATCTATCAATGACTATTTAATCTGTTGGAAAGAACAGCTAAGTACTGTAAACTGATAAGGAAAAAAAAATGTACTTTAAACAAACGGAACAACAAATGATAAATTAAAAGAAAGGAACAACAAATGTACTTTAAACAAAAGGTACAACAAATGATAAATTAAGAGAATGGAACAACAAATATGGGAAGGATATTTGGGGAGCCTGAAAGTGACTAGGCCCCTAAAATATGAAAATTTGGCACAACTACAAGGGAAAATATCAATGCTTACAGAAAATATTCAAGAATTGATGATACCTATACTAGGACGACCGCAGGTCTGGTGTCCTAGATGTTACACAGAAGGACATCTGGTTAACATATGTTCATGAATGAGGGGAATGGGAACTCCTTAGAATACGATGGGACCCTCACTAGGACCCATGGGAGGATTTGCGCAAGTATCTGCGAATTTACCATTCCATAACCCAATCCTAGATCATGCTTTTCTAGGTAGCCCAGTAGTGCCAGTAGTTGAGTATTGCCATATTTTTCGAATCCATGGGCAATGGCCAAGATAGTGCCCCATTATTCAAAAGTATTGAACCATACAAAATATTGTACATTGTGAGTTTTGCGCATTTTCCACACTTACTACTAATCAATGGATATCTTTGGATGCACTTGCGGACAGGTTGGATCGAACAACATTCAGGGTGAATGAAACCCCTCAGGGACCGGGAAGAGGTTGAGGAGGTGGAGCTAGAGGATACATCAGAGGCGGAAGAACTAGGGGAAGAGGACCAAGAATATGCTACAACCATGATGATCAAGGCCATATGGCTAGATATTGTCCTCATCTGAGGTGGCCATGGTGCTCTCATTGTAGAACCAATGGGAACCCAACTAAAGACATCCCATAACTAATTGAAAAATGGGAATATCGGGTATGTCAATGAGGAACTAACCTCATAAATTAAGAAATCAAGAGAGTTATTATAGGAGAATTTACCAACCTTAATATCGTCACTCGAGGAGGGTCAAAGACTGGAGTGATGATGATAATTTACCTCAGATATAGAAATCGTCACCTAAGGAAGACATGTATGATCCTCTGAAACATAAGTTGTTCTTTAAAAATTCCATAGAAGTATTTCAAAATATCCCTAGCCCTGAGATGCAAGAGAAATCCCCTCAACCTATTGTTTACACTAATATTGTGCAAGTCTCTACTTCACCCCCTGCACCCAGAAACCCTATAGTCACACTAAAAAAACTTGAGCAACCACAAAATGTAGTCAACCTTTGGTTTCAATTATTTTTTTATATTCTTGGGAATGACCAGTTAATAGAAAATTTGTGCAATGCGCTATACCGAGTTTTAGGGAATGAAGAACCCACATAAGCAATAATAAGGACTAATCTTCCTAAGAAGAGTACTTAGAGAGTACAGAGAATGAAAGTACGAACTGGAAAAGAGTTTAGACTAGTATCCCATCTAGATGAGTTTGAGATTAAGGATGTTATGTTAGATCTAGGATCTGACGTTAACATACTACCTAAAAATACTCGGGAAGCCTTACGAAAAACCCAGTTGACATATTCCCCAACTTATCTAAGAATGGCCAATCAATATTTTATTTTCTCAATAGGAATACTGGAGAATGTGGAAATAGATGTTGCAGGAGTGAAGACTGTAGCTGATTTTGAGGTCATTGAAATCATGGGAGATAAGGTTCTAGAATAGGTTGCAAGGAAAGAATCTTACTCATTTACAGATGAATTTTCACGGTATCACCAAGTAAGGATTATTGAAGAGGACAAAACGAAGACTACATTCATAACAGAATGGGGGTCATTTGCATATAATGTGATGCCATTCGACCTAAAGAACGCCCCTGTAGTTTTCTCCAGGATTGTAATATCATCTTTTCGAGAATTTATTTGAAAATTTATAGAAGTTTATATGGATGATTGGATGATATATAGTCTTCTCAAGGAACATGTAGCGCTACAATGTCTAATGTTTGACAAATGTAGGGAATTGTAGATATCATTGAACCTCAGAAAGTGTATCTTCTGCATGCCACATGGAAATTCGTTGGGCCACATAGTATGCTGAAAGGGAGTATTGGTAGATCCATGTAAAGTCGCAGTTATTGTGAACATGCCGCCACCTATGAGTGCTAAGAAATTGTGCTCCACACTGGGGCACACAGGGTACTATCATAGGTTTATCATAAGATATGCAAATATCACTGCACCACTACAAAATCTACTTAAGAAGGCCGAAGTGTTCCAATGGACCCCGGAATGTAATAAATTGTGCAAGAACCTAAAGGAGAATCTCAACACAACACCTATTATGATATTTCCAAAATGGGAAAACAAATTTCACGTCCACATAGATACTTCAGGAGATGGAGCCATGGACCATCCTATCTATTTTGTGAGAAGGAAGTTGTCACAAGTTGATCATAACTATACAATGACAGAAAGGGAGGATTTAGCTATGATTTACACTTTGCAGAAGTTTAGACATTTTTTAGGTTCTCATTTTAATTTATTTACTAGTCATTATGCATTAAAATATCTAGTTAACAAACCTGTGTTGGAAGGAACAATTTGTAGATGGTTTCTATTGTTTCAGGAATTTTCTTTTGAAGTGATCACTAATCCTAGAAAATGTAACGTAGGGCCTGATCACCTATCTAGATTAGAGTCAGGGGAAAGTGGTAGAGCAGTCGATGATCAGCTCCCAGATGAAGACCTGTTCCGGGTTGAGGTAATACCAGAATACTTGGAATACATAGAAATATTCTTAAGAATAGGAACCATCCCAGAAACATACTCCGCAACCTAGAAACACCATATGGTGGTTAGAGAAATGTACTATCAATTGATTGCAGGGAAATTGTACAAATTGAGACTAGATATAATCCTCAGGAGACGTGTCTTGGATCATGAAAGACATGATATACTATGGGAGTTACACCATGGATTTACGGGAGGTCATGTGGGAGGAAAGACCACAGCGCAGAAATTCCTCCAAGATGGACTATGGTGGGCCACACTCTTCAAGGATGAAAATACATATGCTAGATCATGCGATGTTTATCAAAGAGTGGGTAAGTCATCACAACGAGATTAATTGACACTTCAACCAGTTCGAGATTTACAATCATTTGAGAAGTAGGAGGTTGAATTCATTGGGATGATCAATCCCATAACTAAGTATTCAAAGGCTAGGTACATTAATACTGCAACTGACTACCTCACACGTTCGGCTAAGGAAATAGTTGTTCATGATTGTTTGACTGATATTGTTGCTAGGTTCATTTTTAAAAATATTATTACTCAATTTGGATGTCCTAGGAGTCTGACCAATTATTAGGGAGCTCATTTTATCAGTAGTACCATAGAAAAGCTTACAACAAAGTTCTTGATCCAACATCATAAAAGTATCCCCTACCACCCGAAAGCCAATGGAAAAGTATATGTATTTAACAAGATTCTGGAGAGATTATTAATGAAGGTTTGTTGTGCAAACATGGAATATTGGGATGATAGAGTTCCAACAATTTTATGGGCTTACAGGACAACCACAAAGAAACTCCACAAGTACACTCCATTTCAGCTAGTTTATGGGAAATAGGTTGTGGTGCATGTAGAATTCATTACTCCAAATTTTTGCATTGCACAGATCACACACATGTTAGAGGAAGAATCAGTTGCACAAAGGCTCATGGAGTTACAAGAAATTGAAGAGACCAGTTTTCTAGCAGACTTCCATCAGTCAGTTGAGAAAGAAAGGTATAAATCTTGGCATGACACACACATTAAGACTAAAGTATTTGCGCAAGGAGACAAGGTCCTAGTATATGACACTCGATACCAAAAGCATCCAGGAAACTTCCGCATGCATTGGTTGGGACCATTTATAGTTTTGGAGATCCAACCGTCTAGAGCAGTCAGACTTGCACAACTAGATGGTATGCTGCAACTAGAATGGGTTAATGGCGCTCGCCTGAAACCCTATATGTATTAGAACTGAGGTAAAGGATCATTTCTCTTGTCTGAAGGGGCATGTATAGTAGTTAGATGTGATTGTTTCTACAATTTCTATAAATTCAGTTAATAAAGTCGACGTGTGCAGTGTTGCACTGCAACATGTAGTTCATTTCTTTTTCTGTCCAAGTGTTGTTTGATGGAGAACTACTTACTCAGCAACGTAGGATCATAAGCGTCATGAACCCATTGATGACAATCATTAATATGATGGGGACATATTTGTGGATGGAGGGAGAGTGAATCCTCATGCAATCTGAGTCCATGTGCCACACAAACCTAGTCCATTCATAGACTTTATTACTCCTATGGTACCCCGTCTGAATTCAGTTAAGCCATAAAGATGTGATACACGAATATTCCATCAGTATTCACATCGGGATTCTCATCTATCAAACAGTAAGGTCTGAAATTTGGAAGTGTAGTTGCAATAGATTCAGCAAGAAGGATATAGATAAAATAGTGCTAGAAGGCAAGAATTCCTGAGCAACACTACACAAGCACACAACTGAGTGCACACAGATATTCATAAAAGTTAGCGATTGGATGGGAATCATTGCTAGGTGCAACCAAAATATAGAAGATGTGTGCACTAGAATCTAGTTGTTGAATGAGGAAGTTGCGACTACTATGGATCTGCTGGAGCAACAACATAAGTTTGATCAAATTTAGCAAGCAGAAAATGAGTTGAACTCTCTGTTTGAGGCACAATCTATAGCCAAGAAAGAGTTGTGTGACTTTCGACCCATCATTTAGATAGTATACATGAAAATGCATCAGGTCGATGCAACAATAGACTTTGAATGGAACTCTTTGGTCGCATCCAATCCTAGAGGATGTATCATAGATGCGACCCAACAGTTCATCGTCGAGGCCTCACTCCTTGCCAGGAAATGGTAGGATAAAGTTGGGAGATTTCAGGAACTCAATAAGCAGGCCTTAGAATTGGTCCCAGAGTTGGGCCCTTCATTTGAAGAGGTAGAGAAAGAGAAAGCACAATTATAAGAGGATAGTAAAGAGGAAAAGGAGGACAAGGGAAAGAAATAGTTACTCCTAGAAGTTGCAAAAGAGAAAAGTACTTGACTCGAGGGCTATTCAAGGCTTATGTTCAGATCCTGTTGAGCCCTTCATTTTTGGATGAGAAGCTACGTAGGAAGGATTATATTCCCATTTTTGGTTTAGCACGAGTTGCACAAGCTACAAAAGAATCTGGAAAGTGGAGAGAGGAAAAGTAACAAAAATCGGTTGCGGAAAAGGACAATGTAACACCAACAAGGAAAAATTAGTTTCAATAGAACAGGAAAGCACATGAGCCCAAACCTAGAAGATCCTACTCAGATTATATATATGATATGTATATGATTGTAAGGGGGTTCATTTTTTTCTCAGGTTTCTCTCCCCTTGTTGTTGTTGTTGTTCTTGATAGGTTGGGTTCTAGTTCTGTAAATGTAATCTGTATACAGTAATGGGTGATTAGTGCTCCACGACATGATTCTGGAGCCATAATTCTGTAATAAAGCATTATTTGTATCTCTAAGGTTGTATCTGATAAGATATGATGATAAGACATAAATAAGGATCCAAAATTTTGAAATATGTTGTGTCATTCTGTGTTTATGCTTATTCATTGTATCTTTACAATACTTATTTATGGTTCATAAGCTCCATATGATGTTTCTATGTATGAATTAGTTTTGTAACATAAGTATCTTCAGTTCCTACATGTATGAGCTCAGATCTGTTCTGGAGTTATCCTGTCTTGCATAATATCATGGTAAATCTTGAAGGTTTTGGGAACCCACCTAAGAATTCTCCTTGTCCTTCCCTATCCCTATGTATTGGTTGTGCTTCAGGTGAGACTTCTTCTCTTCGGAGGGGATGAAAATGCCAGCTCTCTAGACTAAATGATACCTTTTTTTGGTAACCTGCAAAGGAACATGTTATGATCAATTCCACACCAACAATATTCTTGCCAATATTCCAAGTGTAGTCTTAAAGAATAAAAACAATCAAATAGTCAAGGATATAACAGAAGAAGAAATAGCTAAAGCAGTTTGGAGAATGGATCCAGGCAAAACTGATGGACCTGATGGTTTCCCAATCAGATTCTATTGATCCTTTTGGGATGTTATCAAGCGTGATCTAACGAAAATGCTAAATTATTCCCTCCATAAATAGAAAATCAGAGGAGAAATAAATTCCACCTTTCTATCTCTAATCCCCAAATATTCTAATCCCTCCAATTTATCTCACTTCCATCCCATTTCCCTTTTTAACTCCTCTAAAAAAATCCTCACTAATATCATCGCAACTCGGCTCAATCCCCTGCTACCAAAGCTAATCTTAGAAAATCAGAGTGGTTTTTTAAAGGACAAATAGATAACAAAAAATGTTGTGCTAGTTCAAGAAGCCATTCATTCTAGCAAGAAATATAAAGTCCAAGGAATGGTTGTTAAACCTGACATGGAAAATTCTTTTGACCGGGTCAAGAAAAATTTTCTTCTCTCAGTTCTCAAAGCGTATGGGTTCTCTGAAAACTTAATTAATTGGATCATAGCCTGCATTGTCATGCCCTGGATATCCCCTCTTCTCAATGGGATACCATCACAATTTTTCAAGGCTAGCAGAGGCCTCCATCAAGGATGTCCCCTTTCCCCCTTTCTCTACATCCTCCTAGAAGACTCTTTAAACTGTAAAATAGAAGAAGAACAAAGAAAGGGAAAACTCCCTAGTTTTCTTATAGCAAGAGGGATCAAGAAAATAAATCATTCCCAATTTGCATAGGACACTCTTCTCTTAGGATCAACATCTATCTGTATCGCCATCCACTTTCAGAAAATTCTTAGTACCCTCCTAGCGGTCTCAGCTGGTAAATTGTATATTTTTAAGTTCGGGATATATGGGTGGCATGTCCCAGGGAACTTGTTATCCACAATTTTGGTCATTGTGATGATGTCATGAAGATGTTATGATGATAGAAAATCAATCTCTTCATTAAGAACACTTTCCTGAAAGGAGTTACATTTGTCTGCTTCCAGAAATCATGCTTTTAAAGGATGTTCGCAGGCTACCTATATATCTGCCTACGAGAATGCCTGATTCTCGCAGGTTGCTTTAAGCTGGGGTGAGAACCTCTCGCACTGTAACTAATAGCCAAGGTGTGAACATGTTCCAAAGGAAGGAAAAAGATAAAATCTCAAATCTTCTAGAAGGGAATCTTCTAGAAACATGAGTTGGCTTCGAATGGTTATTCAGGTGCTGCCATTCCAGATATTTTGGGATCATTTCCTATCCAAGCAACTAATCTATCTTCTCCTATATATTGAGGAGATTGCTCATGGAAAGGGTTAAGAAAACAAGCATCAAGCTAGCTAGATATTGATTATAGAATTAGTGCAAGATTGTATGGAGGACTGATGCTACAGCAGTAAGAGACAGAAGCAAGGTCATCACAAGTGGTTGATTTTCTTCATGCATGAGCAAGTGTGTGTGTCAGAGCTAGGATCCATCGAAAGGAGACCTATGACATCAAGGCTCAGGTTGTAAGTTTCACTTTCAATTAATTCAATACAGTAATATGTCCCTTTCCCATAAATATGATGTCACTTTATTACATAACTCCTTGATCATATGTATAGAATAGCTATTGAATATATTAATCTGCCTTTACTTCGATTGGTTTGTTCTGTTGTGATCTGAATGGGACGAGAGCATTGAAGCAAAGCTTGGAACAACAGAGATCTAAGGAAAGCGTTCATAAGGTATGTCCATGATCTTCATTTCTCAGTTCATTCAATAGTCTAGATGTAGGGAAAGAGTATTATTCTGTCCTGTTTTGTTCTAGATCCAAGTGGATCTAGGAAGATCGGTTTGTGTCCGAACTCACAGATTTATCCTATAACAGAACTTAAAAGAGAAAATTTCTATAATTTTTGGCTTCCCCATTATCACAACTTGGAACTACTCTAAATATTTGGGAATGCCAATTTTCCTTAGCTTCTATGATTCTTCATCTTGGCAAGAAGTCATTGAGAAAATTTTAGCAAGAATAGAAAGATGGGGAGCCTGCTGGATTAATCCTTCAGGGAAATCAGTTCTTATCAAATCGGTCCTCTCTTCCCTTTCCATTTTCCAATGTTCAAGTATGTTATCGCCCAAAGGTATTCTAGATAAAATCTCTAGAGCGCTCTGAAGATTTCTTTGGGATGGTGGGAAAACGAACACTAAAAATTTCCATCTTCTGAACTAGAAACAAGTATGCCAACCCCTTAACAAAGGGGGAATCACTATCAGGGACCCAATTCTAATAAATACCTCTCTGGGAGAAAAACTTACTTGGCGTTTAATCATAGGTAATGCATATGGGTGGAATGCAACACTTCTATTCAAATATTTTAACTCCTATAGGCCATGATGTTTCAATGGGACCATTCCCTCTCTCCCCAGATCTATGATTTGGTACCTCCTAAAAAATGCCTCCTCTCTAATCAAATCCAAATTCTCCTAGGCCCCAAGGAATGGAGCACAAATTAACGTGTGGGTTGATCATATCCTAGACCGTGAACCCCTGAACATCCTAGTGACTCTTCTCTCTCTAAAGCACTGGTGCTTCTCAAATGGTCTCTCCCTCCTCAAGGATTTATTCCAATGGAATTCAGACAGGGATTGGATCAATTGGAAGTCTCCCAATGTCCCTGATCATATCAGTCCTCTTATTCCCACCTTCTTCAATAATCTTGTTGGATGCTCTTCCTCTAGCCATTCCTCATCTAATTTTCGTAGCTGGGGTGGAAAATAATTTTCTGTCAAAGAAAGTTACATTCTCTTGCTTTCCGAAACACAAGGTCCCCCATCATCCAAGATATGGAAAGAATTCTAGTCTGATCCCTTGTTGCCCAAAGTAAACATTTTTTGTCAGTTGTTGGTCCATGGTAAATTTATAACAACAAAAAATCTCCTAAGATGTGGAATACAAGGTCCCTCTCATCGTCCCTTTTACCTCTCAACATCTGAATCCATCCCCCATATCTTTCTTTAATGCCATTTCTCTTCCCAAATATGGAATCTCATCTACCTCCCCCTCTATAATATCCCCCCCTCTTCCCGAGAATTGGAATGATATTTTCATTTCTTGGAAACAAAGATATGCTAGCAGCTTCAAAAATAAGAAACAATTTACTCTTCTCTAGAGAAAAGTCCACAAATTCGTCTACTGGGAACTTTGGCTAGCTCACAATCAAGCCATTTTCCGTGAGAAGATTCCCCCAGTGCATGGAATCTTCTATAAACTTTATGGACTAGTTGCATAAGTTTTCAAGTTCAAAGCAATCAGATACGATATGCTAGGAACTTTGGAACGGAGAGAATAAGATTGGATTTATTACATTCAGGGACTCCCAACTGCATCCTTCTCTCCTCCCATGCAAAAAATTAAAATGAAAGATCGACATCTTCGTCTCAGCAACAATAATTTTTTTCAATGGTAAAGGAAACAACACACTTTTCTACTTTTCCTTGATGGAACTACAGCAGGTAACCCAGGGGTGGCAGGTGCGGGGTGAGTCATATATGATTCTGATGGACAAAAGGTAGTTTTTTTCCTCGAGCTTGGGGGAAAATACCAACAATAGAGAAGAAACTCTAGTAGTGTACATGGGTTTAAAAATAGCTCATGCACAAAGCATCCAAACTCTCGTGGTGCTAGGGGACTTTAGAATAGTCATAAAGGATCTCCTTGGCCTCTCAAACTCTACAACTCACTCTTCGAGCGACCTCTGCTTGCGAATAAACACCTTGAAATAGATTTTCATTAGAATACACTTTTTTCATATCCTCCACTCTCAAAACACTAAATTAGACCATCTAGCTAAAGCTGTAAAATCATTAGAATATAGCCACCTCGTCAGTAACAAAATCCTCTATGATGATTGGCTCCCTTAACCTTACTCATGTGAACCATTTCCCTCTCACAACTCAGGAATTTTTCCTTATGATCCCTCTTTCTCCCCTA
>JZKD02S1067318.1:36029-59935 GCA_000966675.3 Picea glauca
GCTCCCTTACCTAGTCCACGTGCCTCCCTCCTTCCTCCTTGTGTCCTCCATTCAACTACCTATACTCACCTTATATCTTGTTGAGCTTCACTCACCCCTCTTGATGATCGATTGTATGCTCACAACGTCGGCTTCATATCTTCACCCTACGCGAATTCATTTCATTTTGTGGATGATCCTCACACCCTATTCCATCAAGGAAATGTCGGTTTGTCAATCATGGATGCTCTAGATATTTTTCAGTGCCATCACTTGGCTTTTTAAGATGCTCAACTATCAATCCGATTGGTATTCTCTCCCTTCTTACTCTATCTACATACATCATTTCTTCAGTGCCTGCCTGAACTATTTTCTCTTGAGACTTTGCATCAATATGTGGTGAATATCAAGAGCCCCTTCTCTTGTCCGACTTGTTTTTCAGATAATCTTTGAGAATAGTTTCGTTATATACGCACAGATGTTAGAAGAGTGGAGGAGCACACATATGATCAACACCACGATTTTCAGCGAGAAAACCAAGGGCTGCGAAAGTAAATGGTGAGCCTACAAGCTCAGTTGCATCAACAGGAAACATGGCATAACCAAAAACTGAAAATATCCTTAAGGGGAATTAACATGAACACAAGGCAACTCGGGGTTGTTACCCAACAACTAGAAAACCCATAGCAACCATAGAATTCTATCAGCTCTAGTGAGTCTTGAATCTCATCCACCTTTCACTCAGCAGTCAACAATGAACACCCTTCGGCCCCTTCAATGCCAAGAAATAAAAATTTTCACCATGAAGAGGCGAAACTAGCGACACCACAAGTGGAACAAAAGGAATAACCAGATCCTCCTTGAAACCATTAGTCAGGTTTTAAATTCATTGTAAAATTTTGTTACTTTTGAACTTGTTTGTTGCCATTTTTACTTTGCAGAATTGTATTTCTTATGGATTGGTTGATATAGTTTCTTTAGATTTCCATAGACAGTTAGACTCTCATGGAAGTAGCAAAGGATTTTTCACTCTGCCATATGTAATTTTTGGAGATCTGATGCTCTTTTTTTAATATATAAACCCCCAACCGTTTCTGTCAAAAACAAACTCATAAGTTATGTTATACTCATTGAGTTTGAGAATATTTTTTTTTAAGTATCAAAGTAAGATATGTTCATTATTAGGTTTCATTGAACCCTTATAAGTTTTACATGTGGTGGTTAGGTAATTTTAATATTGTAAAGTTTGAGAAAGGAAAAATATTATTTAGCAATTTTTTTATGAAATGTGTACCTAATTGGATCTTGTCAATTGAAAAGTACAATTAATTTTGCAACTTTTCATCATGGAATGGTTGATTGAATATATTCCCTTCAAATTCTAATTAAGACTATACCTTCAAATTCCATCACTACACTTGATCCATGGAAAAATGACATCCTTAATTTGCATTGAATGGGACACCTACATACCCTTTCACTTCCAGTGACCTTTGTGAAGCTTCTATATAGTGGTCAAAGTAAATATTTTTCATAATAGAATTGATTGTATTCATTCCTATTGAAGTGGATGTTTTCATCTCTAGACCTCTTAATATTAATCTAACAAAGAGTGTACTTGGAGTGAAATTCTAGGTATGCAACGAAGGTGGAATGCATGGATACTTTCGTAAAGGTTTTCCTTTTCCTCAAAGTCCTTTAGGAATATTGTGCATTCATTCCCTTCAATAATATAGTTATGTACTTGACATCTGGGATTTATTGGATCACTGATTCTTCTATTCCAGAACCATTAATATTCCATGGCTTTGTTCAATGATGTTGTATATTATGGCTTTGAGGGATATGTGTATCCCAACTGATACAAAAGCAATGTTTGTCCATAATGGCATATTAGATTTGGAGGAGAAAGGAAATGGATAATATCCCTAATATTGCAAACACCACAATGGATAAATTAGGGCTTGTTGTTGAATGGGATGGAATTGAAGTAACAAGATGCACAATTGGAAGCATTGATGGTGGAAAAGTAGCCTAGTATAGATGACATGACCAGAAATTCTTGTAGCACAATAGAAACTACCCATTTTCCTGCAAAGGCATCTCGACCTCTTTATTTATAGGTTCATATGTATGTATGAAGGAATTTAATTCAACACTGAATGGAGAAAATAGGAAATAGTGGAATGGTGAGATCAATTATCATGAGATAGGATTTGGACGAATAGATATGGTGTTACCAATAAGAGAAATGGATTGATCGCAATAGAAAAGGGAGAAGCACACGCATTTTTTCGAAAATTCATAGTGGGTGTTTCGATGAAGAAACCATCAGTAAAGACCATGATAATATATTTTGAGGGATGGAAAGGTAGTTGACTTTTGGATTTTAATGCCTTATATTTTCTAGAGATTCACTAGGAAATTTTTTATTTTAATGATGTCTAAAGGTTTCACTAAATTAGGTTTTGATCAATTGTTTATTTTAATGTCTAGGTTATGAAAACGAGTGATATTAAATGCCTATGTTGAATTGAGTGTTCAACAATTAATTATTTTAGGGTCTTCTAGAGTATTTGAACAAGGACTTGAGTGTGACCGAAATGATAAATCTCGTGGATGCATCCATGGTGCTCCTTAAGGAAAATAATCTTAGGGTTAGCCAAGATGCTTTAAAGGCTCGTGTTTTCAAAACATCATTGTTAAAGGAGAAACTAAAGCTACATTTCAATGCCTTCTCGCTAACCATTTTTGAAAGGTTAGGAGATGGAAAATGACATGTGCATTATGCCCCTCATATTATTTTGTTGCCTCTCATGCATGTGTCTTTTCTTTATTTTTTATTCCTTCCTTAAGATGGACTAAGTTGTAGCATTCAATAATTCATATTAAGTTGTCGAATTTTTCTACACATTCTAAGTTACCATAGCCACACCCATAAATGAACATTAGGGGAATTTTGAGGTTAAAAATGGGCCTCCAAACAAAAACATTATTATCAAAATCAACTTTAAAAGAACCAATAGGATTCAATATGATGATGTAAACCATAAGGGTAAATATTTTTGGAGGGAAAGGAAGAAAACTACTTTTTTTAATTGTATTTTTGACTTATCCCCTTATAGGTTTACTAAAATTTCAAGTGTAGGAACTCATTGGATATGGAATTAAATTATGCATCTAACGCGTACCTACTCTGCATAATTTTGATATATTCATAGTGAGATAAACTAGAAATACATGAAAACATGTGTTTCTTGAAAATAATGAGTTTCAAAACAAAAACAATACAAGAATGTCACTTTGAAATTATCTAATCATCACAATATTGCAAGCAAATTTTGAGGTTTCTATACTGACTTATAGGGAAATCAAAGACCATATAAAATACAGAATTCTATCCAATTGGATGTGTAAACATTTTAGTCCCAAAGTCTTAATGAGAGCAATACTTGAGGTAGAGTCTAATAAAAAACATAAAAATGGACCTTGTAATTGACAAACATGGAAGGAATTTAATTTTAAGTTTTAACCAAAAGCATAGAAGTGAAATAAAAATAATAATGAAAAACATAGAGAATAATAGAAAAATAGAAAAATATTTCCAGAGATAGAATTCTTTCACAATTAGAGATGGGGAAAAGGTAGCAGAGGGCACCCTATCTCAAAGGAAAAATGTATATATTATACTAAGGACATAATTGTTCAATTAAAATGGTAGTAATGAAAAATCTTAATCAATAGGTCATTTAACCGCAATTTTAAACTAAAGTGGGATTCATAACCTATAGATCTACCCATTTGTGGGTGGGAGTAAATAGGAGGCCGATAAATCCCATGGTTTCATATCCATATGAGGACCAACACCAAAATAGGTAGTGCATGTATCATAGTTCTTCTTCCCTTCTATTTGTGTTCCCATTTCCCCAATCTATTCTTCCTCAACCAATTGTTGGAGGTATATGTTTTTAATCAGTGAATAACTATTAGGTTTATCTGAATATCAACATATATCACTAGTCAGAGAAATCAAGATTTAGCAATGTTGTTGGACCATATTCACAATTTGAATCTATTTTCATACTAATTTAACAAGAAATGGGGAATTTTATTTCTGAAACTTTACACATAGACAAGATATGATAAGAAAGATTTTCCTTCAATGCCAAGAGGGAATAGCAGTGCTTATTTGTTTTAGTAGTTAATGATATGATTGGTAGTGTTCACTTTCTTTTAAAGACTACTACATTATAACCTAAAAAACTCAAAATAACTTTGATATATGTCATCTCAAGTGAAAAATTTCAAGAGAACTCAAGGGAATTGATGCTATCAATTTAAGTCGACTGTTGTGCTTGATCATAGCTTCAAGCAGCCTAATGATAGTAAGTCAATTTCTACAATTTCTTCTTATGGCAAATGAAGAAATGAAATTTCAACTTATTATTAGAAAACAAATATTAAAAGTAAAAGGGTGATTTAAATGTAATAAACTAAATTTTTTGCAAGATTGATTTAAATGAAATAAACTAAAATTTAGTTTCAATATAATTTTCATTCACTCTGAAGTCGCTAGTCTTATCATGGTTGAAAAACATATCCAACTATTACAGTATAGATAAGGTAAGATCATTTTATTAATGGGTAAGAATTTTACTAATTATAAAAATTAATTATTAGAGGCAATTTGATCTCTAAAATGGTCCTCCTAAAGAAAATAATAAAACAAGAGTTATCGATTTTCAAAGGGAAAGAAAGAAAATCGCCTTTTAAAACTCTCCTTATAGATTTACTCAAATTTCAACTGTGGGAACTCATTGTATGTAGAATTAAATGATTACCTACTCTACATACTTATCATACACCCATTATTGTAGTCTGAGAGGAAGTACAAGATAGTTACCAGTATATCCTTACATAGAGAAACACATACTATAACATTATATGGAAGAGCACATAGTCATATAGGGAGACATACACAAGAGGTGAGAGAACCATCAAATATTTTTATTATATTCAAAACAATCACTTCTTCTCTTACATTCCATTACATAGGCATGTATATATATATATATATATATATATATATGATATTTTGTTAACAGTCAGTTACATTCTTTAACTATCGGGTTGGTCGACTCTAACTATCTATTCAACCGATTTCCTAGCTAACTACTCCAATCGATTGAAGGAAATTGTAATGTCCCCCTCCAATTGATGACTCATTAGCCTACATGAATATCATAGGCTATATTCATCAAAGAAAAATGGGAGTCAAAGTATCAAACCTTAAAGAGATATTAAATAATATGAAAATTTATGTTTTAATCCAGTGAGGATTTGATTTGGTCAAGAAGGAAGATCTAGTAGAATCAGATAAGAAGAATAAATAGAAGGGGAGCCTACCTCTTTGGGCATTATGATTTGATATATATTGATTTCTCTTGTGGCCAGTGTTTTTGTTAGCATTTTGGGAAAAACCCTTCCAGTGTAGGTTTAGTTTCGATGGTGCAACTTCCACCCTAGCTAGACAAAGGAGAGTTCATTTGGAGTCTTTTCCTTATGGTATTTTTTGAAGATATTGAAGTATACTAGAGAACAGTAGTGGGAGGCTTGGAGATCCTTGTTTTCTATGTTGGCATCATACCGGGTTTCCTTGTCTGTTTTGTAGCATATTGTGTAGTTTCCTAGCAACCAATAGTTTATATTCCTAGTCTTGTTCTATGGTTATTTTTACAACCACTAGAAATATTTGTATTGTTGTTCCCATTCATAATAATATTCCATGTTATTCTTCTCTATTTATGTGTGTTTTTCATGTGTTTGAAAATATTCCTCATTGAGAAAATTATTGTAAAGGTTTCATATCATTTTCACATAGGAAGAATTCATAATTTGAGTCAAGGATATTATAGTGGTATCAGAGCTGGTGATCTTTCCAGCCTATGATTGCATCAAAGAACTTTCCTTATTAAAATAAAAAATGAATTTTTTTGGAAGAAAATGTAAAATCCTGAGACCCAAGAGATCTAGAATTCGATGAGAAAAATAATACTAATCTGATGAATTTGAAAAAAATAAAAAAAGAGAGAGATAGATAATAATTTAACCCACAAGAATGAATGTATTCACAATATCTTCAAAATTACAATGAGATCAATCAAATATGTAGAAAGGAATTGATCTTGTCACTAATAATATAAATTGCCACTAAAAGTAGTGTAAAAATGGATAAAGCACATGCATAAGCCTCTAAAATAGATAACCCACACCTAACATGAGTATGATAGGCTGAAAAGTACGAGTTTACTAACTAATTAGTTGATCTGGATTATTTTCAGCACAAAATGAGAGTGGAGATATAATAAATAAATGTACAAAGATAAATCAGATATCCAATATTATAGCAGAAATGTATCATATATACAACCATAAACACATATATACAGTAATACACAATTTTCTATTAATGAGATAAAATGTATAAAGACTATAAAGTATAGAGTGAAAGACTCGCTAGAATGGTCACATCTTATCTCTAAGAAGAGATGTGATGATTACTCGCATCTGTGAGAAGATGATTTTACAATGAGCCTCCAAAGTATTTTTTATCATAAATAAAATCCAAAACCCTAACCCCAGAAGATGAAAAGCCAATAGTTTTGTGGGCCCCGTTTTAGGTAGTTTGGTGTATCAACTTCCCGGGGGTGTAACATTGGCATACGATCTCCGTTTTGAGCCATATGGAAATGATGGGTGGCCACCAATATCCACCTGGATCAATCCTCCCTCCTTAGGAAGAAATGGTTTCCATTGCATTGAGTACCTAGGGGACAGGGAAAAGAGTTTGTTGGATCTGCATCTTGATGAGTTGTTTTCCTTGTTGGAGAAGTTGCACTTCTTAGATTTTTTAAGGTTTTCATGAAACTGTGGTTGGAAGGGTTGGACCTTTTTAACCAGTCTGGCTACATGAGATTTCTGTGTGAAGAAGAAATATTTGTGCTTTGTTGCAGTCTTGTCGACCTTATTTTGTTCGATAGAAGGTGCTCGGGCCAAGGCTGTAGTGGTGGCAGTATCCTTCTATTCACCTTTTGAACAGATTGTGAAGAAGATAAATTTTGTAGTATGAGATACTACCTTGCGGCACTGTTTATGTGGGAGATTAGTTGGAACCACCTTTGGTATCCTGTAGAGATGACCCCCTAGAGTAACAATGAAACTACGGTGTCAAGACTCATAGATAGCATGGTGGTTTCACATATATGGATGGCCCAAGAGAAAATCACAGACATCCAGCAGGGAAACATCACATAATACCTCATCCTTGAAGGGTTGGATGCCATATGACAATCAAAACTATTGGTTGACACGAAGATCTCGTGACTGACGAAGCCGCCCAATGTTGTATGGTTGTGGGTGTGGTGTTGTCGGCAATACCAACTATTTGTTGACCTCTACTGAGATTATGTTATTATGGCTTATGCTATCAATAAGAAAATGCAGCTTGCTCCCCTTCACCCACATCTATGAATGAAAAAGGCACTCCCCCTCTTCAAGATCTATTGGTTCTTCTGGTTGAATTGTTGTGGTCGCAACAATAGAAGTGGGGTCTATGTCGATGATCTGTCTTTTGTCAGTATTTTCTAAATCAAATTTTGAATCAGGGTTTGATTGCTTGTCTTTGATTTCGACCACCAATGACTATTTTGAGCAACATTCATCGGTGCTATGCCAGGGGATTTTTTGTAAATCGCACCATTTTCTAGTGTCCTTCTTTGTCTTCCCATGACCCTTATTTTCATGTGACTTGGAATGGTTTTCGAGAGTTTATTTGTTAGGGACATCTTTATCATACTTTGTTTGCTGCGAATTTGCAGACCCAAACTCCCATTTTTTCTGGTGATTAAATTTCTGCTCGATTTTAACAACATATCGATAAGCAACACCGAGTGATTAGATGTGCAAAAAATCCATTTCAGTTTGGATGTATCTATGTAGAGCCCCATGGTATTTCATAACCAAATGTCATTCAAAGTCTTTGATACCTAGCTTGGTGCGCAAGGTATGGAAGGTATTGATGAACTCAAGAATTGCTTGGCCCCTCTCTTACTGCAATGTGGTCCATCTCATATATTGGTCCTCATAGTTTCCAATAGGGTAATAATGTTCCTTTACCATGTCAACAAAAAAACCCAAGTGGGATAGACCCCATATATTTCAGACTCTTTTGCGGAACTTTTCTCCCAGTAAGTTTCCCACCAATGTTTGACATGGGGGAGAGCTTTAAGGAGTGCGAAGGTGATATTTTCCTTGTCAAAAGAATGGTGAACAGAGAAATAAACTTCTAGTAGATTTAACTATTTGTCTAGGGCATCCACAACTATCTTACCTTCAAATACGTGAATATAAAAATTAACCTATACCTTGAAAGGAGAGGTTCTTGAAAAGTGGTTGTTTTATGAAGATGTACTTGCTTCTATCGGAAGGCATTGAAGGATGTGGGAAAAATTCTCCATCATTTCATCCCTCTGTCATGTGAGAGCTTGCTCAAGAAACAAATTGATATAATCATCTACTCCATCATTTTTATTTTATTCTACCATGGAGGATTTCTTGGGCATGTGAGCGCGATTATCTTCAAGAGAGACAAGCTCAAGACCCAACTTTCTATACTCAGACCTCATCGGGGACATGCACTGAAAAAAAAAATCAAGAGTAGCCTGCTCTGATACCACTCATCCAAATTATTTTTAGCAGGAAATGAGAGTGGAGATATAATAAATAAATCTATAGAGATAACGTGGATATCCAATATTATAACAAAAATGTATCAGAGATACAACCATAAACATTGTTGATTAAGGTTGGTTGTCATTGATGTGAACCCTTGAATAAATCCTTGTAGCAAAATGGTTTGGGTAATGGACCCAAGATTGTTTGATGTAAAGATGACTCATTATTGTCTTGACATGGTTTATAATAAGTAAATATGGATGAACTCCAAAGTGGTCCCCTTATGGTGAAATCCCTCATGGGAAGACGATTTGCAGAGTAAGAGAACCCATGCTTAATTGTGGAATAATGAGATGAAGGACAATGAATTTGTCAGGTAAACTATCCTATATCGATATTTCTTGTCATTCCATTTCCGGTGGTATGTGGAACGTCACATAACTCCTCACGGTTTGAGATTTATGGGCTTACGAAGTTGGAGGACCCTCATATGTCATCTAGAAGCCCCAAAAGGTCAAAGTAGTCAAAGTGCTTTAAGATATTTTAAAAGGTAAATAATAAAGTGAAGTAATGATTCTATTATAATTCAAAGTGAATACAAAATAAATTATTTCAATAATAAATTTAATGGAGAAATTATAAGTGGGTTAACCCTAAAATAAGGAAAGTGGGGCCAAGTGACCTAGAAGATGTTTTTAAGGAAGCTACTTGGAGAGTATAAATAAGAGGCAAGACTCTCTCATTTTAAACACAATTGAGAATATTGAATATCTATAGGTGTCTGAGGTAACCAAGGATATATAAGCCTAAATTCTGAGGGAAGGTGAAGAAAAGAAGGCCAAAATGCAAGGAAGGATAAATTCTTTTGATGGTGCTTTCTAAGGTATTTTATTTACAGGTCATCTCACCATTTTCACTATAACTTTGTTTCTATAATGATTCAGACCATGAAATTTCTATTCCATTGAGAAAACTTATCCAAGTATCTTTGGTAAAAAATTCATCTTGTGGTTCATTGTGTTTTTTGA
The DNA here is from genome assembly GCA_000966675.3 of Picea glauca. Taxonomy (NCBI): domain Eukaryota; kingdom Viridiplantae; phylum Streptophyta; class Pinopsida; order Pinales; family Pinaceae; genus Picea; species Picea glauca. Next base: position 45,770 of record JZKD02S1067318.1, read on the forward strand.
GTTACACTCTGTGCAAAATAGGGTTTGTGGCTAGTCTTAAACCTAGTCAAAAAAAGGTGTTTTGGGTAAAAACGTCATAACTTATTCACAACAGATAGAAATTCCATGAAACCAAATGTGTTGGTTAGGGTACATTCGGTAGTATTTTTTGTAACATTTAATGATAAATTAAACAAATATTCCATGCGGGGCATGCTCTACAAGGTCACTCTCTAGAATAAGCCAAAATTCAGCAAGGTATGCCATTATTGCGATAACTCCTTTTCTAATAGGTTCCAACTAGTGAAAATTGGGGAAATTGCATAAAACACACTGAATAACATTGTGTATCAATTTCATATATTTATACATTATAGGTACAAAGTTACAATTACTTCAAGTTAGGGTTGTTGACTAATCCAAAACTGGGCATGTGAGACTAAAGAAAAGTTTGATGAAAATGATAGTCTCTTCTTGTTTAAGTTAATGAAGGTTTGTAGGAATGTGATCATATACACCAGTTTATTACAGAGCTACAAATCATATTTGGATGACTAAATTGATGAGGGATTTTGGTTGAGGTACATGTTCAATACATGGTTGAGACAAGTAGTTGATGAGTCTACACATACATGAGGTGTATAGTTGATGATGTTGGTACATATTGATGAGTCATGATTGATAAGTAGTTGAAACATGATTGGTACATACTTGGTACATGGTTGGATGCACTTGTTTATGGTATAGGTTTATTACATGTTATTTGGTACAAGTTGGTGCATGGTTGATGCACTTGTTTATGGTATAGATTGATTACAAGTTGAGGTACAGATTGATGCATGGTTGATGCATGGTTCATATTTATTGGTACAAGTTTATAGTGGTATATATCATAGTGATAGGTTGACAGTGGTTCCATCATTCTACTTCTACTTCAAGGTGGCAGGATGGGGCAAGGACAGGTGGTTGTAGCCACCTTTCGGTTGTAGTCAGAGAACATAGGTGGTTGTAGCCTCCTTCTAGTTGTAGCCAGAGAATTGGGGAGTTGAAGCTTCCCTCGGGTTGTAGCCTAAGAATCTAGGGGGTTGGAGCCTCCTTCTAGTTGCAGCTGGAAAACAAAGGAAGTTGGTGCTTCCAATGAATGTAATTATTCAAGACATATAAGAAAAATCATTATGTGGTTTTCTCCCGATTTGGGTTTCCACGTAAATCACTAGTGTAATGTGTATGTGTGTGATTGTTCTTTTCTTATTGCTCATTATTGGATAATAATACTACTTTGATATAACACTTGGATCAATTTGGATAAAAAGGATTATAATTGCACTATTACTGATTCACCCCCCCTCTTAGTAATCCAACAATTGGAATTAGACCAGGTTCCTTTAGAAATTAGTTTAACCACTAAAAGGTAGATCATGGAGAGTACGAACTCATATAAAAATGGAATACGATAGTTTGATGGACAAAAATATGCTTTTTGGAGCATAAGGATGAGGACATATATACATGCACAAAGATTTCAAGTTTGGCAATGAATTGTAGATGGATACACAACACCAACAGTTCCACCAACAAATGACAAAGCAGTAAAGCTCTATGAGAATATTTCCAAATCTACAAATGCACTTTTGAATGGTCTCAGTGATACGGTATTCACCAAATTTGCACACTGTAAATCTGCTAAATATATTTGGGACAAGCTTCAAAATATTTATGAAGGAGATACAAAAGTCAAAGAAGCAAAGCTTCAGACTTACAGAGGTCATTTCAAACAAATAAAAATGAAGGAAGATGAAGATATCGCAGCCTACTTCTTACGAGTCGATGAAACAGTGAATGCAATCATAGGATTGGGAGAATAAATTGATGAATCTGTAATTGTTCAAAAGATACTAAGATATCTTCTTATGAGATTCAACCCTGATATATCAGCACTAGAAGAAAGATCAAATCTGGACTCAATAAGCATGGACGAACTGTATGGAATCTTCACAGCATATGAAATGAAAATTGAGTAGGAAAATCCATATGTAAAAGAAGTGTGATGAAAGATAGGAAAAATATAGCAGAAAAATCCATATGTAAAAGATCAAATAAAAAGAAAAAGGAACAAGAAGAATATAGCATCAGAAGTAATGCCTCAGGAGATGATGGATAAGTGGCCAACTTCGTCAAAAGACTGAACAAGGGAACCAACGGTAGGTATAGAGGTAAGCTCCCTTTAATTTGTTTTAGTTGTGATGGTATTGGTCATTTTGATAACAAATGCACTCATAAGAAAAAGAGAAATGATGAAGGTTACTCAAAAGGAAAACACACATATAAAGGAAAAATAACTACAAAGAAACTTTTCAAGAAAAGATTATACACCAAAGAAGACATCTCATCATCAGATGAAGATGAAGTCAGTGACAATGAAATAGGAAGAGTTCTATTCATGGAAGTAAAAGACTCTGACAAAGAAGACTCCAAAGAAGAATATGAAGAAGCTGAAGAAGAATGTGAAGAAATCGAAGAAGAAATTGAAGAGGCAGAAGTTGACTATCAAGAAAAATTAATGTGTGCCATAGAATTTATTAGAAGAGAAAATAAGAAAAACAAGAAACTACAAGGAGAACTAGACAAGAAAAAGGAAACTCAAGAACTAGTACAAATGATCACAAAATTGAAGGTTCAAATAGAAGAAGATAAAATAATTGAAGAATAACTCAAAGAACAACTAGAAGAAAAGGACAAGATCATTGGAAACTTGGAAGCAGAGGTTGTCACACTAAGAAAGGATATTCAAAAGAAAAATATATAGAATAGCTCAAAAGTTCTGGATGACATTATCAGTAGTCAAAAATATCATCTTGACAAGTCCGAACCTAGATTTTATCAGACAAAAAAGGTATCAATCTCCAAAACAATAGATCAAGAAACAAATCCAAGAGCTATGCAGAAACAATCAAAGAGGATAGGAGGATATACAAGGAATATTGCAGGGACACTCCTCCACCAAGAAGATTAATATTTCAGAATCAACAACAGACAGATAGGCCTCAAGAAGAAGAAGGATTCATAAGAGAACCTCCTTTCATAAGATCTTCAAGTCCCAGGTATCAAACTATATTTTTTGGTTTATGTTATGCATGTAATAATTTTGGACATAAAGTTGTGAATTGCAGATCTAGCAAAAGGAACAGTAACAACTTTGAGAGCTATACACAAAGGGATTATTTAATAAGACCTAGTGAAAACACAAAAAAGAAGTTACAACAGGTTTGAATATTTGAGAACTGAAGTGGAATGTTACAAATGTAACAATTTTGGACACATGGCCAAGGATTGTAGAATGACAGTCCCTACTAAATAACCTCAACAGAATAACAACAGCCACAAACAAGAACCTCAGAAAACAACATGCATAAGAAAGAAAGATCAGTATAACGATGAAGAATGCACAGTTGCTCTACAAGCTAAGCAAAAAAAACACAGTTGGTATGTTGACAGTGGATGTTCAAAAAACATGACAGGTGATAATGACAAATTTCTTACATTACGAAAAGAAAAAAATGGATCAGTCTCCTTTGGAAATGATAATTCATCCAAAATCATTGGAGAAGGAACATTCTGAATTGGGAACAAGAATGAAAAAGAAAAAAATGTTCTACTGGTAGAATATATGAAGCATAATCTTCTAAGTGTGAGTCAAATGTGTTACCAAGGTCATGAACTTACTTTTGATTCAGAAAAGTGTGAGATAAGAAAAGAAGGTTCAGTGAAATTTCTCGGTACAACTGCAAGAACTCCAAACAACATATATATGTTAAGTGAAATTGCAAAAGAAAAGTGTTGTATAGGAAAGGAAGATGAAAGTTGTCTATGGTATAGAAGAATGGGTCACATGCATTTTGATAACCTTGTCAAAGTCAGCAAAAGATAAGAAGTCATAGAAATGCCCCAGATCACGAAACCAAGCAACACTTTATGCAAGCATTGTCAACAAGAAAAACAAACAAAGACCAGGTTCAAAACAAAGGAATATTCAACAACAAGACCACTGGAAATTGTGCACACTGATCTAGCTGGACCAACTACAACAAAGGGCTTAAAAGGTGAACAATACTTTATATTATTAGTTGATGATTATACAAGAATGACTGTAGTTTTCTTTCTCAAGAACAAGTTAGAAGCTTTTGAAAACTTCAAGATCTACAAGGAAATGGTTGAAAATGAGATGGATTCAAGAATCAAATGTTTGAGATCTAATAATGGAGGAGAATTCACTTCAAAGGAATTTATGGACTACTGTAGTAGTCATGGAATAAAAAGGAAATTCTCCATTGCTAGGACACCTCAACAGAATGGAGTTGTTGAAAGAAAGATCAGGACAGTACAAGAAATGGCTCAAACAATGCTAATGGATTCCAAATTGACAGATATATTTTGGACACAGGCAGTCCATACAACACTTCACATTCAAAACAAAGTAATGCTCAAAAACAACACTGATAAAACTCCCTACGATCTATGGAAAGGAAGACCAGAAAATGTGAAGCACTTCATAGTTTTCAGAAGCAAATGCTACATCAAAAGAGAAGATGGAAGAATGGGAAAGTTTGAATCTCGTGTGGACAAAGGAATACTTTTTGGTTACTCAAGTACAAGGAAATCATACAAGTGTTACAATCTAAGATTGAACAAAGTTGTGGAAAACATCAATGTAAAAATTGATGAAACAGGAAGACCAAAATCAAAGGAAGAAGAAAACAAATCAATGAAACACCGTTTCGAAGAAGAATATGAAAAAGAAGTAGAAGAGGAAGATGAAGATGAAGAGAATCCGATAGAAGTAGAAGAGTAAGCTCAGTAATTATCTCCAAATACACCTAGAAAAAAAGTACAGAAGAATCATCCTTCAGATCAAATTATTGGAAACAAAGATGTAGGAGTTGAGACTAGAAGAAAAATCCCTTCACCAGAACAAAAAGACCTAGCACTCTTATCTACAATTGAACCAAACTGTTTTGAAGAAGCCAACAAGGATGAATTTTGGAATAAGGCCATGGATGAAGAATTGGATCAAATAGAGAAAAAGGACAATTGAGAATTGGTTCCAAGACCAAAGAATAAGAATGTGATCGACAGAAAATGAGTTTTCAAAAATAAATTGAATGAATATGGACAGGTTACAAGGAACAAAGATAGATTGGTATGTAAAGGATATGAAGAGATTGAAGGGATTGACTTTGAAGAGACATTTTCCCTAGTTACCAGAATGGAAGCAATCCATTTACTTTTAGGTTATGCATGCTCCAAAAATGTTAAAGTTTATCAGATGGAAGTAAAATCATCTTTTCTGAATGGGGAACTTGAAGAATAAGTCTACATTGAAAAACTAGAAGGATTTCAGTTGTCAGAGAACATAGACTATGTATGTAAATTAAAGAAGGTCTTGTATGGTCTAACATAGTCTCCTAGAGCATGGTACTCTAGACTGGATAAGTATCTGCAATAGGCAGGGTTCAGAAAAGGAAGTGTAGACAAAAACCTCTACATAAAGGTAAGTCAAGGTAATATTTTATCAATTGAAGTTTATGTTGATGATATTATTTTTGGTAGTGATGATGAAAGGTTAAGCCAAAAATTTGCAAAATACATGCAGAATGAATTTGAAATGTCGTTACTTGGAGAACTATCCTTATTTCTGGGACTTCATATACGTCAAAGAAACCAAGGAATTTTTATTTCTCAAACCAAGTATATCAGAGAAATGTTAAAGAGGTTCAGAATGGAAGATTGCAAACCAGTTATCACTCCCATGAAAACCAGTTGTAATTTGAGAAAATATGATGATTCAAAGTCTACATATCAGAGGTAATAAAGGTCAATGATTGATAGCCTACTATATGTGATAGCATCGAGACTAGATGTAATGCAAGCAGTTGGACATGTGGCACGATTTCAAGCAACACCAAAGGAATCACATGTATTAGCAGTAAAGAGGATTTTCAGACATCTCAAAGGAATATAAGAGTTTGGATTATGGTATCCAAAAGGAAAATATCTATCACTTATTGCCTACAAAGATGCAGATTGGGAAGGTTGTATTGATGAGCGAAGAAGCACCAGTGGAGAAACATTCTACTTAGGTGAGTTTTTGGTATCATGGCTAAGAAAGAAACAATCATCAGTATCTCTATCTACAGCTGAGGAAGAGTATATTGTAGAAGAAACATGTTGTACATAGGTTCTTTGGATGAAACAAACTTTGACAGATATACAGGTTGAGTATGATGAGCCCATTCCAATATATTGTGATAATACAAGTGCCATCAGTACCTCAAAAAACCCGGTGATGCACTCCAAGATGAAGCACATTCCAATCAAGTATCACTTTCTACGGGAATAGGTTATAGAAAAGAACATCAAAGTTGAGTACGTGGGCACAAAATAACAAGTGACAGACATCTTTACAAAACCACTTCCACGGGAAGCCTTTGAATATCTTCGCCAAAGACTTGGAGTTATTTTTTCTCCAAAATGAATTCTTTTTGAATGATTATATTATATGTCTTAGATGTACATGAGGAAGCACCATAAGAGCGTAGTTCAGTCAGTGAGAGCAACCCCAAATGGAAAGATACATTTTCCATTGATGACAAAGGGGGAGAGATTTATCAGATGCAGAGGATAGAGGCATGGTTCCAGGGGAAGCAGATTTATCAGATGCAGAGGACAAAGGAAAATTTATTAGATACAAAGGAAAGAGGCATGGTTCCAGGGGGAGAATGAGTGATATGATTTCAGTATTGCATCAGAGTGTTTCCATCAATGCCAAAGGGGGAGATTGTTGATTAAGGTTGGTTGTCATTGATGTCAACCCTTGAAGAAATCCTCACAACAAAAAGGTTTGGGTAATGGACCCAATATTGTTTGATGTAAATATGAATCATTATTGTATTTTCATGGTTGATAAGAAGTAAATATGGATGATCTCCAAAGTGGTCCCCTTATGGTGAAATCCCTCACAGAAAGATGCTTTGCAGAGTAAGAGAACCCATGATTAATTGTGGAATAATGATATGAAGGAAAATGAATTTATCATTTAAACTATCCTGGATGGATAGTGATTCTCATTCCATTTCCATTGGTATGTGGAATTTCACATAACTCCTCACGTTTACAGAGTTATGACCATGAGAAGCTGGAAACCCCGGGTTTGGGTAATGGACCCAAGTTTGTTTGATGGATAAATGTATGAGTTATGATATATTTTTAGATAATACTACTCTATATGGATATTACATGTCATTCCATTTTTGGTGGTATGTGGAACATCACATAACTCCTCATGGTTTGAGAGTTATGGCCTTACGAAGTTGGAGGACCCTCATATGTCGTCTAGAAGCCCCAAAAGGTCAAAGTAGTCAAAGTGGTTTCAAAGATTTTAAAAGGTAAATAATAAAGTGAAGTAATGAGTGTATTATAATTCAAAGTGAATAAAAATATATTTTTTCAATAATAAATTTAATGGAAAAATTAGAAGTGGGTTACCCTAAAATAAGGAAAGTGGAGTCGAGTGACCTAGAAGATGTTTTTAAGGAAGCTACTTGGAGAGTATAAATAAGAGGCAAGGCTCTCTCATTTTAAACACACTTGAGAATATTGAATATATATAGGTTTCTGATGTAACCAAGGATATATAATCCAAAATTATGAGGGAAGGGGAAGAAAAGAAGGCCGAAATGCAAGGAAGGATAAATTCTTTTGATGGTGCTTTCTAAGGTATGTTATTTACAGGTCATCTCACCATTTTCGCTATAATTTTTTTTTCTATAATGATTCAGACCTTGAAATTGCTATTCCATTGAGAAACCATATCCAAGTATTTTTGCTAAACAATTCAGCTTGTGTGTCATTGTATTTTTGGAGTTACACGCCGTGGAAAATAGGGTTTCTAGCTAGTCCTAAAACTAGTCAAAAACAGGTGTTTTGGGAAAAAATGTCATAACTTATTCATAACAGATCCAAATTCAGTGAAACTAGATTTGTTTGTTATTTTATAGTATTTAGTATTTTTTTTAATATTTTCATATCAATTCAACAAATATTCCATTAGGGTCACACTCTACAAGGTCGCTCTCTAGAATAAGCCAGAATTCAACAAGGTATGCCATTTTTGCTATAACACCTTTTTTGAGAGGTTCTAAGTAGTGACACCTGGAGGAATTTCATAAAAAAACACTGAAGAACATCGTTTATCAGTTTCAGAGCTTTATATATTACACGTACAAATTTATGATTAGTTCAAGTTAGGGTTGTTGACTAATCCAAAAATAGGCATGTGAGACTAATGAAAAGTTTGATGAAAATGCTAGTCTCTTGGAAGGTTTGCAGGAATGTGATCATATACACCAGTTCTATTACAGAGCTACAAATTATATTTGTATGATGAAATTGATGGGTGCTTTTGGTTGAGCTACATGTTGAGTACATGGTTGAGACAAGTAGTTGATGAGTCGACACATACATGAGGTGTATAGTTGATGATGTTGGTACATATTGATGAGTCATAGTTGATGAGTAGTTGACACTTGATTGGTACATACTTGGTACATGGTTGGATGCACTTGTTTATGGTATAGGTTGATTATAGGTTATTTGGTATAGGTTGGTGCATGGTTGATGCACTTGTTTATGGTACAGGTTGATTACAGGTTGAGGTAGAGGTTGATTCATGGTTGATGAATGGTTCAGAATTATTGGTATAGGTTTACAGCGGTATATCTCACAGTGAGAGGTTGATAGTGGTTCCATCATTCTACTTCTACTTCAAGGTGGTAGGACGGGGCAAGGACAGGTGGTTGTAGCCACCTTTTGGTTGTAGTCAGAGAACATAGGGGGTTGTAGCCTCCTTTTGGTTGTAGCCATAGAATTGGGGAGTTGGAGCTTCCCTCAGGTTGTAGCCTGAGAATCTACGGGGTTGGAGGCTCCTTCCAGTTGCAACTGGAAAACAAAGGAATATGGTGCTTTCAATTAATGTAATTCTTCAAGACATATACGAAAAAACATTATGTGGTTTTCTCCCGATTTGGGTTTCCACATAAAACATTGGTGTACTGTGTATGTGTGTGGTCGTTCTTTTCTTATTTCTCATTATTGGATAATAATACTACTTTGATATAACACTTGGATCAATTTGGATAAAAAGGATTATAATTGCACTATTATTGATTCACCCCCCCCCCTCTCAGTAATCCAACAATACTTATACAATAATTTACAATTTTCTATTAATGAGTGAAACTTTACAAAGACTATAAATTAAAGAGTGAAAGGATCACTAGAATGGTGGCATCTTATCTCAGATAAGAGATATGATAGCTACTCACATCTATGAGAAGTTGATTTTATAATGAGGCTCCAAAGGCATTTTTATCATAAAGAAAATCCAAAACCATAACCCCAGAAGATGAAAATCCAACGGTTTTGTTGACCCCGTTTTGGGTAGTTTGGTGTATTAACTTCCATGGGGCATAACATTGGGATACAATATCCATTTTGAGCCAGTTGGAAAAGGTGCCTGGCCACTGGTACCTACCTGGATCATTAGGTAAACATGCCAAGTTTACTAAAGAAAGGGGTAAATCCCTGAAATCAAGGGACAATTTCCTTGATTTAAGAAGGAAGTGTGCTCTCCTTCCTTTAGGTGTTTAAAATTTTCATGCAGGTTGGAAAGGAGTTATTAACTAGATTTCTAACTAAAGAACTCAAAGTTAACTACCTAAACTTAAGGAAAACTCTCTAAAATCAAGGAAGGTGTCTCCTACCCTCTCTAGAAAGTCAAATCAAGTGAGGAAAAGTCCATTGGAATTTATTAACCAAGGTCTAGGTGCCTACTACAAGTAATACACCAAGGGAAGTTAATATTATTCTCTAACACCCCCCGTAAGCCTAACTATAGTGACATAATAAGAAAATGTGAGGCTCAGCTACTAGGCCTTTTTAGGTACTCAATACAATAATGAACCCCTCATAAAACAAGGAAAGAGGGAAAACCTCATGGGAATCCCCCCCAAAAAGAGGACATAAAAAATCAGAAGGAACAAAAAGAAGTTGCTATGCAACCCTATCCTTCACTCCAAGAAGACCTCGTAGTTGTGGAAGTTTGTGCTCGTTGAATATTTTGTTGAAGATGTAGATGTTTTCACGGATCTGATGAAGTAGATGCACCAGTGATATGTCCACACATATCCACTTTCTCTTCTTGTAATGAATAAGATCCAAATAAAGTTTGGATGAAATTTTGAAAACCGTGCAGCCATTTTGCCGAAAAACGCTAAACTTTTGTTGATTTTAAAATGATCATAACTTCACTTCCTGGACTTTGTTTCGGACGATTGGGTTTTTGAAATTCAGTATTTTTCCGAGAGGAATTCAAATATACAATTTGTTTCTGCAAATTTTGCTCAAAAAATATTAGAATTGAATCTGATGTGCACGACTCCCTTTTTGTCTCCAGAGATGCATGCATGGTGCATGTAAATGTGTCTGCATGTGACTCCTGAGATGCATGCAATATATCTTCCACTTGAACTTTAGAAAACAAATATTAAATAGAGTAAACCTCATATGAAATTAATTGAATACAATTTTTTGCATATACTTATGTAGAAGACTCTTCAAAATAAAATGCTTGATATTCTGAAGGCTTCTCTTCTAGCTCCATATGTTCAACCTCTTTCATGAAATCTTCACAATATTCTTTCTTCCGAAATAAAACCTCCAATATTATACATAATTAGTTTGGAGTTGATTCTTGTGAGAAATATATACTTGGCGGAGAATTTCTGGAGAAATAAACAAGCATATAAATCCTATGTCCATATCTTGTCTATTGAGAAAGTCAATTTTCTCATCGACAGACTTAGGCTCTACTTCCATTGTCATAGATATCTGGTAGAGACCTTTGCTTCAGAGAGCAAGGGTGATCTCTGATTTCCATTCAAAGTACTTAAATGTAGTTAGGACAACATGCTTGGGATGAAGATGTTGATCCATTGATTTTTTCTACCTCCTTTGATGATCTTTCACCTACATATAAAACTAGTATACCTCTCCCTCAGATTCCCTGAGACTTTGATACCATGTAAAATTATGAGACCTGAGAGATATAGAATTCGATGAGAAAAATAATACTAATCCAATGAATTTTCAAATAAACAAAGAAGAGAGAGATAGATAAGAATTTTCTCCACAAGAATGAATGTATTCACAATATCTTCGAAATTACAATGATATCAAACCAATATGTAGAAAGGAATTGATCGTGACACTAATAATATCAACTTCCACTAAAAGCAATGTAAAAATGGCTAAATCACATGCCTAAACCTCCAAAATATATAACCCACACCTAACATGAGTGTGATAGGATGAAAAGTGCGAGTTTACTAACTGATTAGCTAAACATGCAAACTTTACTAAAGAAAGGGGGTAAATCCTTAAAATCAAGGGACAATTTCCTTGATTTAAGGAGGAAGTGTGCTCTCCTTCCTTTAGGTTTTTAAACTTTGCAGGGAGGTTGTAAAGGAGTTATTAAGTGGATCTCTAACTAAATTAGAACTCAAAATTAACTCCCTAAACTTAACGAAAACTCCCTAAAATCATTCAAGGTGTCTCCTACCCTCTCTAGAAAGTCAAATCAAGTAAGGAAAAATGCATTGGAATGCGTTAACCAAGGTCTAGGTGCCTAAGACAAGTAATACACCATGGGAAGTTAGGATTATGATTTAAAAAAAAGGGGGGGGGGGTGATGCACTTCAGGCTCAAATATGAAACTTTCTGAGTAAAATTTGTCAAAATAAATTTGTTATTTGAATTCCTCTCAAAACAATACCCAATTTCAAAAAACAAATTAGTCGAAATGGAGTCCTAGAACTAACATTATCATCATTTTAATTTTGACAGTTTTTTTCGGAAAACTCCACGTGATTTATAGTGAGGGGAAACAGTGGGAAGGAAATCATATTGTTTGCATACAATGGTGATTTTTTCGGCCTGTAATGTCGAGGAATAAGGGGGGTGGAGGACAACCTTCTATCAAATCATCGGAGAGGAAGCTAGAATAAATCCCATTAGAATCAGATCCATAAGGAAGCATGGGAAACCAAGGTGAAGACAAAGTCCAACAATTGTTGGAATCTATAGTTCCAGGAAAACTACACTTGACTGCTAGACAACAACAGACAACACAACTCCTAACACAACTCACTCAAATACAAGGAGGATACAATGGGAATCAGACAGAGGGAAATAAAAAAATTAGTAGGGCCTATAGGGAGAATAACAACACTCATATTCCAATACAGAGAGGCTCACCGACAGGTAGCAGTAAAATACCAAGGCCATAATTACCGCAATTTATTAAGGAACAACAAATAAAAGCTCTATAACAATAGGACCAGGATAGTCATCCCCTTAAAGGTTACGAAGAGTACCTAAACACACCAGAAGGTTTCCAGGAAGCATTTTCTTTCCAAAAATATTACAATGCTAAATATAGGAACAAACCAAGGGAGTGGAACAAAGTAGTGTAGTACCAACAAAAGTATGATCTTATGCATAGGGTGGGTAGGTTAATTGTTTCCTCTTTCGATGGATCAACTAAGAGTTCAACTAGTGCTTGGGTGCAGAAGATGGAAAGTTACCTCCATCTCAACACAATGACCAAGGAAAAGGTAGTCAATATTTCCACCTTCATTTGGATGGGGACTCTCATGAATGGTGGAATCATGGATTGGTCACCCTTGGACATGCTAACATTACATCATATCTAGAATTCACCATGAGGGTGATGGACAGGTTCGAAAGGAAGGATCCTAAAATTCATTTCAGGGAGTTCGCCTAGTTTAGATAGATAGGTACACTAGAGGTATTTATCATAGAGTTTCATAGGTTGGTTTTCAATGTAACTGATATCTTAGAAGAAACGTTAGTGATGGTATTTGCATAGGTGCTAACTAAACCCTTGAAGGGTTGGGTTAAGGATTTCATACCACCCACATTACATGATTCCATCAAGAAAAATCAGGATATGGCATACAAAATGGTTAGAAATGCCCCAATAAAGACCTGTATTCCTAAGAAGGGGAAGGTGTTAGAAAAACAATATCGTGGAGCAATAAAATAAAATAAATGAAAAAACAAAACATAGAAGACACACAATACAAGAGAGACATAGATTTATGTGGTTCACCCAGTGTGGGCTACGTCCACCAGAGAAATTGCCAGGTCCTTCCTTTATTATTATCCATCAAAATGAAGGGATACAACCTACAACAAAACCCCTTGTAACTTCCTCTTCTTTCTCTCACAGTCTCCTCTCTCAGAATACAATATTCACCATCAACCATAGCCGCGATACATTTCCCTCATAAAAGAGGGTTTCCTTCTAGGGAAAAAAACCCTAACATAAACTCTACCATTAGATCTGCGACCTTATAATGAAGAGTGTACATACTTCTGGGGTGTAAGTACTTCATGGGGTATAAACACAGTTGAAAGGAATGACCTCTGAATCAGGAAGATAATCAGGCTCCACAACCAACAATCTCTCACTTGGAGACTGATCTCAACAACTCTAGCACTGCTGTATATGCTGGACTCTGAACCTTCTTAGACTTGGAAAATTTCTCATCTTCATATTCATTCTTGAAGACCAATTGAAACTGAACAGGAACTCAGTTTCTCCCTGGTTACTCCCTTTGTTAACATGTCTGCAGGATTCTGGCTAGTGTGTATCTTTTCCAACTTCAATTTTCCATCTTCCAAAGTGGATCGTATGAAGTGGTACCTCAACTGTATATGCTTAGTCTTTGAATGGAAGGCTGAGTTATTTGCAAGGTGAATGGCACTCTGAATGTCACAGTGCGACCTTTTGTTCTCCTACTTCTTTCCCAATTCCTCCATAAACCTCTGTAACCAAATCATCTCTTTACTAGCCTTTGTAGTAGAAACATACTCTGCCTCTATTGTTGAAAGTGAAACAACCTTTTGCAGTTTTGAAATCCAACTTACTACTATTCCACCTATAGTAAAAACATACCCTGTGGTGCTCCTCCTGCTGTCTTTATCACCTACCATATCTGAATCAACATATCCCTATAGAAAAGTGTCTGAACCTCCAAAACATAATGC
>JZKD02S1067318.1:76941-94578 GCA_000966675.3 Picea glauca
ACCCAAATACAAAAGATACACTGAAATAAACGAGGAAAGAGGGAAAACCTCATGGGAACAAAACCCCCCCTCAAATTACAATGCATAAAATAAAAAATGAGAAGGAACAAAAACAATTGGTAAGAAAACTTGTGCTTAACTCCAAGAAGACCTCACAACTGTGCAAGTTTGTGCTCATTGAAGATTTTTTTGAAGATGTAGATGTTTTCATGGATTTGATGAAGTATATGCACCATTGAGTTATCCACACATATCCACTTTATCTTCTTGTAATGAAAAATATCCAAATAAATTTTGGATGAAATTTTGAAAACCATGTGGTCGTTTTCGAAAAAACGTTGAAATTTTGTTGATTGTGAAACAATCATAACTTCACTTTCCAGACTTTGTTTCGGATAATATTTTTTTGAAATTGGATATTTTCCCGAAAGGAATTCAAATATACAATTTTTTTTCGGTAAATTAGTATAAAAAAATATCAGAATGGCGTCTGATGTGCGGGGATCCCTTTTTGACTCCTTAGATGAATTCATAGTGCATGCAAAAGTGTCTGCATGTGACTCCTGAGATGCATGCCTTACATCTTCCACATGAATTTTAGAAAACAAATCTGAAATGGAGTAGACATCATCTTCGATTAATGGAATACAAATTTCTGTAGATACTTGTGTAGTAGGCTCTTGAAACTGAGATGATTTATCTTCCAGTGGCTTTTCTACATTCTCTATCTTGTCAACATTTTGCATGCATTCTTTCTTATTCCCAAATAAAACTTCCAATCTGCTCCATAAATCATTTGGAGTGAATTCTTGTGAGTCATCATATACTTGATGGAGAATTTCGGGAGAAATAAAATAGAGGATACATCCTATGGCCATATCTTGTCTATTGAGAAAGTCATTTTTCTCATCGACAGAATCAGGCTCTACTTTCATTGCCATATTTATTTGGTACAAGCCTCTTCATCTGAGAATTAGAAGAATTTTTGGCTTCCATTCCAAATAGTTATGAGGCATGAGAAGTATTTATGGAAAATAATCCATCTTTTTGTTGTCTTCAATCTTTTGTACCTACAAAAGAAGTTTTGGTGTAGTTTTTTCTTAACAGTCCATTGGCTCTGATACCATGTAAATGTGTTAAACTTGCACATAATAGATCTAGCTAGAAAATGCTACACACATTTACAGAGAGAAATTGAGAAAGAAGAAGCAAGAGAGAAAGAATGGAAGAATTCTCATTAACCGTATTCCACACTCAAAGAGTAAATAATTTACAATAGATATAGGATACATGAGTAACTAATGATCCATAGTGGTGGTATAGATTGATCTGGACACACACTAACAGTTACAAGAGTAATTTTCCACCTAGTCTAGTCTCTCAGGTAGTTACGGGAGTGAACTACAACCTAGCTAAGTTAACTAGTCAACTAGTCTTCAGTTAACTGACTGAACAAAGAGTAGTGAGTTGGTGATGATCCCAATGTTTCATGGTGACAAAACCAATTCAACATCTAAACTCAACTCAAGTAGTCAAATTGAACTTTCAACTGAAAGAGAATATTCTCTAGGTGGAATATTCTCCCCTAAAATATAGGAGATTGGATAATGACTAACTATGACTAATAAACAAGGAATAACCTTAGGAAAAATAAATCCTAGGTGTGTGTGAAGTAACTCCAATAGGAATGTGCTTCATGTTGGAGTGCATCATCGGGTTCTTCGAGATACTGATGGCGCTTGTATTATCACAATATATTGGAATGGGCTCAACATACTCAACCTGTATATCTGTCAGAGTTTGTTTGATCCAAAGAATCTATGTACAACATGATGTTGTGACAATATACTCTGTCTTGGATGTAGATAAAGATACTGATGATTTTTTCTTACTTATCCATGATACTAAACACTCACCCAAGTAGAACGTTGCTCCACTGGTGCTTCATCGGTCATCAATATAATCTGCCCAATCTGCATCTGTGTAGGAAATAAGTGATAGATCCTTTCCTTTTGGATACCATAATCCAAAATCTTTTGTTCCTTAGACATATCTAAAAATCCTCTTCACTGCTAACACATGTGACTCCTTTGGTGCTGCTTGAAATCATGCCACCTGTCCAACTACCTGCATTACATCTGGTATGGATTTTGTCACATATAGTAGACCTACAATCATTGACCTGTATTGCCTATGATCTGTAGACTTCGAATCATCATCTTTGCTCAACTTTCAATTGGTTTTCATGGGAGTGATAACTGGTTTGCAATCTTCCATTCTGAACCTCTTTATCATTTCTCTTATATACTTGGTTTGAAAAATAAAGATTCCTTGGTTTCTTTGACATATCTGAAGTCCCAAAAAGAAGGATAGTTACCCAAGTAACGAAATTTCAAATTCATTCTGCATATCTTTTTCAAATTTGTGGCTTAACCTATCATCATCACTAAAAAAAATAATATCATCAACATAAACTTCAATTAATAAAATATTACCTTCACTTACCTTGATGTAGAAGGTGTTGTCTGCACTTCCTTTTCTTAATGCTGCCTACTACAAATACTTATCCAATCTAGAGTACCATGCCCTATGAGCTTGTTTTAGATCATACAAGGTCTTGTTTAATTTACACACATAATCTACATTCTCTGACAAATGAAATCCTTCTGGTTGTTCAATGTAGACTTCTTCTTCAAGTACCCCATTCAGAAAAGATGATTTTACGTCCATCTGATATACTTTGACATTTTTGGAGCATGCATAGGCTAAAAGAAACCGGATTGCTTCCATTCTGGCAACTGGGGAAAATATCTCTTCAAATTTGATTCCTTCAATTTGTGCATATCCTTTACATACCAATGTAACTGTGTTCCTTGTAACTTGTCCATCTTCATTTAATTTATTCCTGAAAACCAATTTTTTGCCGATCACATTCTTATTCTTTAGTCTTGGAATGAGTTTCCAAGTGTCATTATTCTCTATTTGATCTAATTCTTCATCCATGGCCTTATTCCAAAATTCATCCTTGTTGGTTTCTTCAAACCAGTTTGGTTCAATTGTAGATAAGAGTGCTAGGTGTGTTTGTTCTAGTGAACAAATTTTTCTTCTAGTCTCAACTCTTACATCTTTGTTTCCAATAATCTGATCTGAAGGATGATTCTTTTGTACTCATTTGTTAGGTGTCTTTAGAGATACTTAATGAAATTTCTCTTTTGTTTCTATCGTATTATCTTCATCTTCCTCTTCTATTTTATCTTCTTCTTCTTATTCGAAAATTTGTTGCATTGATTTGTTTTCTTCTTCCTTTGATTTTGGCCTGCCTGTTTCATCAATTGCTATGTTGATTCTTTCCACAACTTTGTTCAATCTTAGATTGTAACACTTGTATGATTTCCTTGTACTTGAGCAACCAACAAGTACTCCTTTGTCCACACGAGAGTCAAACTTTCCCATTCTTCCATCTTCTCTTTTGATGTAGCATTTGCTTCCAAAAACTCTGAAGTGCTTCACATTTGTTGGTCTTCCTTTCCATAGCTCGTAGGGAGTTTTATCAGTATTGTTTCTGAGAATTACTTTGTTTTGAATGTGAACTATTGTATGCACTGCCTATCTCCAAAATATGTATGTCAATTTGGAATCCATTAGCATTGTTCGAGCCATTTCCTGTACTATCTTGTTCTTTCTTTCAACAACTCCATTTTGTTGAGGTGTCCTAGCAACATAGAATTTCCTTTTTATTCCATGACTGTTGCAGTATTCCATAAATTCCTTTGAAGTGAACTCTCCTCCATTATCAGATCTCAAGAATTTGATTCTTGAATCCATCTCATTTTCAACCATTTCCTTGTAGATCTTGAAGTTTTCAAAAGCGTCTGACTTTTTCTTAAGAAAGAAAACTGCAGTCATTCTTGTATAATCATCAACAAATAATATAAAGTATCTCTCACCTTTTAATACCTTTGTTATAGTTAGTCCAACTAGATTAGTATGCACAATTTCCAGTGGTCTTGTTGTCGAATATTCCTTTGATTTGAACCCGGTCTTTGTTTTCTTTCCATGTTGACAATGGTTGCATAAAGTGTTGGTTGGTTTTTTGATCTAGGGGATTTCTCTGACTGCTTATATTTTGTTGACTTTGACAAGGTTATCAATATGAATGTGACCCATTCTTCTGTTCCATAACCAACTTTCATCTTCATTTCCTATACAACACTTTTCATTTCCAATTTCATTTAACACATATATGTTGTTTGAAGTTCTTGTAGTTGTACCGACTAATTTCCCTGAACCTTCTCTTCTTATCTCACACTTTTGTGAATCAAAAGTAACTTTATGACCTTGGTCACACATTTTCTCACACTTAGAATATTATGTTTCATATCTTCTACCAGCAGAACATTTTGTGCCTTTTTATTCTTGTTCTCAATTTGGATTGTGACTTCTCCAATGATTTTGGCATCATTTCCAAAGGAAACTGGTCCATTTATTTCCTTTCACAATGTAAGAAATTTGTCTCTATCACCTGTCATGTGTTTTGAACACCCACTGTCAACATACCAATCATGTTTCTTCTTCTTAGCTTATAGAGCGACTGTGCATTCTTCATTGCTATACTGATATTGCTTTCTTATCCATGTCGTTTTCTGAGGTTCTTGTATGTGAATGTTGTTATTTTGTTGAGGTTGTTTAGGAGGAACTGTCATTCTGAAATTTTTGGCCATGTGTCCAAAATTGTTACATTTGTAACATTCCACTTCAGTGCTCAAAGATTCAAACTTGTTGTAACTTCTTCTTTGTGTTTCACTAGGTCTTCTTGAGTAAACCATTTGTGTATGACTCTCAAAGTTATTATTGTTCCTGTTGTTAGCTCTGCAATTCAGAGATTTATGTCCAAAATTATTACATGCATAACATAAACGAAAAAATATAGTTTGATACCTGGGATTTGAAGATATTATGAAAGAAGGTGCTCTTATGAATCCTTCTTCTTATTGAGGCCTTTCTATTTGTTGTTGATTCTAAAATCTAAATCTTCTTGGTGGAGGAGTGTCCATGTAATATTCATTGTACATCTTCCTATCCCCTTTGATTGTTTCTGGATATCTTTTTGGATTTGTTTCTTTCTCTGTTGTTTTGGAGCTTCATCCCTTTTCTGTCTGATTGTATCCAAGTCCAGACTTGTCAAGATGAGATTTTTGACTGCTGATAATGTCAACCAAAACTTTTAAGCTATTCTACATATTTTTCTTTTGAATATCATTTCTTAGTGTGACAATATATACTTCCAAGTTTCCAATGACATTGTCCTTTCCTTCTAGTTGTTGATATCTTAGGGTTGAATCTCATAGGAAGAGATCTTAGTATCTTTTGAACAATTACAGATTATTTAATTTTTTCTCCCAATCCTATGATTACATTCATATTTTCGTCAACTCTTAAGAAGTAGGCTGCAATATTCTCATCTTCCTTCATTTTTATTTGTTCGAACTAACCTCTGTAAGTTTGAAGTTTTGTTTCTTTAACTTTTGTATCTCCTTCATAAATATTCCAAAGCTTGTCCCAAATCTCTTTGGCAGATTTACAATGTGAAACTTTGGTGAATACTATTTCACTGAGACCATTCAAAAGTGCATTTGTGGCTTTGGAATTATTCCGACCAAGTTTCATTGCTTTGTCATTTGTTGGTGGAACTGTTGGTACTGTGTATCCATCTACAATTGATTTCCAAACTTCAAGCCCCTTTGCTTGTATATATGTCTTCATCCTTATGCTCCATAAAACATACTTTTGTCCATCAAAGTGTGGTATTCCATTTTTATATGAGTTAGCACTCTCCATGATCTACCATTCAGTGGTTAAACTGATTTATGAAGGAACCTTCTCTGATACAAATTGTTGGATTACAAAGAGGAGGGGTGAACCTGTAATAGCGTAATTATAATATTTTTTCTCCAAATAATCCAAGTGTTATATCAATGTAGAATTATTATCCAATAATGAGCAATAATAAATAAACAATCACACACATACATGATACACTAGTGTTTTATGTGGAAACCCGAATCGAGAAAAAACCATGGAATTCTGTATCTTATATATCTTGAAGAATTACATTCATTGGAAGCACCAAATTCATTTTCTTTCTAGCTACAACTGGAAGGAGGCTCCAACCCCCTAGTTTATTAGGCTACAACCTAAGGGAAGTTCCAACTCCCCAATTCTTTGGTTACAACCAGAAGGAGGCTATAACCCCCTATGTTCTCTGGTTACAACCACCTGTCCTTGCCTCATCCAACCGCCCTGAAGTAAAAGTAGAATTATGGAACCACTGTCACACTATCACTATGAGATATACCACTATAAACATGTACCAATAAACTTGAACCATGCATCAACCATGCATCAACTTGTACCTCAACCTGTAATCAACTTGTACCATAAACAAGTGCATCAACCATGCACCAACCTGTACCAAACAATATATAATCAACCTATACCATAAAAAAGTGCAAACAAAAATGTACCAACTATGTACCAATCATGTTTCAAGTGCTCATCAACTATGACTCATCAATATGTACCAACATCATCAACTATACACCTCATGTATGTGCCAACTCATCAACTACTTGTCTCAACCATGTACCCAACTTGTACATCAACCAAAATCCCTCATAAATTTCATAATCCAAATATTATTTGTAACTCTATAATAGACATAGTGTATATGATCACATACCTTGAAACCTTCCTTAACTTTAACAACAAGATACTATCATTTTCATCAAACGTTTCTTTAGTCTCACGAAACTAGTTTTGGATTAATCAACAACCCTAACTTGAAATAATCATAACTTTGTACCTATAATGAATAAATATTTGAAATTTATGGACAATGTTCTTTAGTGTGTTTTATGAAATTCCTCCATATTTCACTACTTATAACCTCCCATAAAAGGATTTATGGAAAAAATGGCACACATTTCACAATTCTGGCTTATTGTAGAGAGGGGCCTTGTAGAGTGTGCCCTGCACAGAATATTTATTGAATTGATATGAAAATGGTAACCATCATACTAGAAACCATAATATAACCAAAAAATTTGGTATTACTGAATTTGGATCTGTTATGAAGAATTTATGACGTTGTTACCCGAAACACATGTTTTTGACTAGTTTCAGGACTAGCCACAAACTCTATTTTCCACAGTGTGTAACTCCAAAAATACAACGACCCACAATATGAATTTTTTACCACAGAGACTTCGATATGTTTCCTCAATGGACTAGCAATTTAACGGTCTGAATCATTCTATAAAAAAAATTATTGCGAAAATGGTGAGATGACCTGAAAAAAACATACCTTAGAAAGCATCATCAAAAGAATTTATACTTTCTTGAATTTCGTCCTTATTTCCTTCAATTTCCTCAGACATTCGGCTTATATATCCTTTGGATACCTCATAAACCTATAGGTATTCAATATTCTCAAGTGTGTCTTAAATGAGAGAGCCTTGCCTCTTATTTATACTCTCCAAGTAGCTTCCTTAAAAACATCTTCTAGGTCACTTTGCCCACTTTCCTTATTTTAGGGTTAACCCACTTCTAATTTCTCCATTAAATTCATTATTGAATTAATTTATTTTGTATTCACTTTGAATTATAGTACACTCATCACGTCACCTTATTATTTACCTTTTAAAATCTCTTAGACCACTTTGACTGCTTTGACCTTTTGGGGCTTCTAGATGACATATTGGGGGCCTCCAACTTCGTAAGGCCATAACTCTCAAATCGTGAGGAGTTATGTGATGTTCCACATACCAATAGAAATGGAATGACATGTACTATCAATATAGGATAGTATTACCTAGAAATATATCAAAACTCATACCGTTATCCATCAAGCAAACTTGGGTCCATTACCCAAACTTGGGTTCTCCAACTTCTCACGACCATAACTCTCTAACCGTGAGGAGTTATGTGAAATTCCACATACCACAAGAAATGGAATGACAAGAAATATCCATATAAGATATTTTCACTAACAAATTCACTAGATTTCATCTCATTATTCCACAAATAAGCATGGGTTCTCTAACCATACTTCTAGGATAACTCAATCTGCAAAGCGTCTTCCTGTGAGGGATTTCACCATAAGGGGACCACTTTGGAGTTCATCCATTTATACGTATTATCAACCATGAAAATACAATAATGAGTCATCTTTACATAAAAATATATTGGGTCCATTACCCAACCTTTGTGCTATAGGGCTTTGTTCAAGGGTTGACATCAATGACAACCAACCTTAATCAACAATATGCACATTTTTTTCCATTCCTTTAGAATACAATGCATCTTAGGTGGTAGATCATTTTTTTCGACAAGTGTTCAGACTCCATGGTATTCCTAGGAACATAGTAAAATACTGGGATATCATGATTCATAGTGAATTTTGGCAAGAACTATTTAGGTTATCTGTGATGGAGTTGATACCTAGTACTAGATATCACCCCTAGATAGACAGACAGACTAAGATAGTGAACAAGTAGGTAGAAGGGTACCTAAGGAACTATGTGTCAGGACAACAATGAGCATGGATAAAAAAAATTCATCTTGGGGGAACTTTTACAACACCACTCATCACATTTCGATCAGGATGATTCCATTCAGAGCGTTGTATGGATACGATGTCCCATCATTTGTAGATTTTGAATTTGGAGAGAGAAGGGATCTCAAGGCCAAAGACTAGTTGCAGGAAAGTCAAGACATCTTGAGGATCCTAAAAGAGAATTTGTAGGTTGCTTAGAAACAACAGAAGGTGTATGCATATATGCATCGGTTGGAACATAGTTTTAAGTTTGGGGACCTAGTCTTTCTTAGGCTACAACCTTACCGATGGTCTTTACTGAAGAAGAGTGATGCAGAGAAGTTGAAACCTTATTTTTACGGACCCTACAAAGTTATCAAGAGAGTTGGAGAGGTGGAATATGAGTTGGAGCTAACAGAGGGAAGAAAAATCCACAACACATTCCATGTTTCGTTCCTAAAAAAGGTATTGGTCCAATAGGTCATTGTTTTGACAAATATTCCTCCGCTAGATGAGGAAGGACAATTGGTTTTGGCACCTGAAAGGATTCTGGATGTACGAGAATAGATACTAAGAAGAAGAGTTATTAGAGAGTTATAGGAAGAACTAATAATTTGGGTCAAGGATATTAAAAACATATCCCCCCTCCTTAATTCCTTGTTCGACCCAAGAAAGAGGGGGAGTGTGGAAAAATAATAAAATTTTATACTATGTGATTTTTGTAGTTTTTACAAAATGAGAGAGAGAGAGAGAGAGAGAGAGAGAGAGAGAGAGAGAGAGAGAGAGAATATGTTGGTGTTGAATCCTATTTGGATGTTTGTGCTTCATATATTTTTTGATGGCTATGTTGGTTTCTCATTACTTCTGATGATGCCTAATAAATGTTTGGTGTTGTTAGTAACAGGTGATGGGAGAACATATGCTATTCCTAAAAGTGTCATCTTTAAATTGATTTCATTATGTGGATTTGTATGCATTATGCTTGAAAGTAGCCATTCTTTTGAAAATTAAGTCTTCTTGTTAGATTATTGCTACCTCTTTGGTATGTCTACCTGTTTGAAAGTTGGCGTGTTGTTATCATTGTGGGGTTTACTCTCCTCATCCCTTTGAGCTCTGGTTTAGATTATCTTTGATAGTTCAATTGGAATATTTCTTGTAGTGTTGGGCCCATTAGACCATGGAATTATTTGGGTTTACTACATATGTATTCATATTCTTAGGTGACCCCAAATCATGTGCACTTGTTACATTTATTTTCTTTTTTCTACGTCAATAATTTTGTCCACCATGGAATTGTACTTACCCATGGGATGATTTGGGTCTGAGCTAGTTGGAAGAACTTCCAATGTATTCCCCTTGACCCCCAACATTCACCAATGT
The DNA here is from genome assembly GCA_000966675.3 of Picea glauca. Classification (NCBI taxonomy): domain Eukaryota; kingdom Viridiplantae; phylum Streptophyta; class Pinopsida; order Pinales; family Pinaceae; genus Picea; species Picea glauca. Next base: position 86,915 of record JZKD02S1067318.1, read on the forward strand.
AGAGTATCCATGAACAACTCCTTGAATCCCCTCCCTCGAGCTTCTACTTTAGGTTGGCCTATTGATACAATTGCATGTTAGGGATATTCCTAGAATACCCCTATGTCCTTAATATTGAGATAATGGTCCTAAAGAGGGGAATTTATTTATTTTCCCAATGTTGATTATATTATCCTAATGTATGTATCCAATATGGTTGGTTAGTTTCTCCCTTAGGGAGGGAGAGTGCATGAGGATCATTGTTTGCAACATTCGTCATCAATATAACATAGTTTTGGGAACTTAGCTTCTTCCAGGATAGGATGGGTTTTCTTTGTTCTTTTGTTTTTCTTATAAAAGATATTGTCTTGTGTCTATGAAGACAATTGATGGGATGGAGATATTTCTCAAAATGACCTAATCTGTATATATCTCAGGATTGCATGGATATGCGTGCATAGAAAATGATTATTGGTCTTTATCAATTGTAAATGATAGTTGTGGATGGTGTCGAGCTGTGAATCCAACTCTATTTTTACATGCTACATGTTATCACTAAGAATCACCCTCATATTGCAAGAGGATAATCCCAGTACCCATCAAAAAGGTTTATGAATGTAAATGAGTGATTAAAGGTGAAATGTACAAAACTTAGCATAAGAATATTTTAAAATAGAAATCTAGGCTAGTATGCTATGCAAATGAGGTCTTGATTGAATTCAATTAGTGGTTTAAGGGTAAAGGTGAATAGGAGGAATACTTAGTGAGGAAGGTGGATATGTCTACTATTAACATTAGGTCTTCAAGCAGCCAGGAGAAGAAAAACTCAGTCACAAGAACTTCTTGAACTTAAAGTTTAAAACACTCAAAAACATTCATAGCAACATTATAATAAAACATCCATTATAACAAAACCAAATATCATATGGATCATCCAATCATGAGCATTTCAGAATAAGAGGCAACAAGATAATAAAAGGAAACTGAATTCTATTAATCAAAATGTCTCAAGTCCAATACATAACCAGAGAACAACTTTACTTAGTAAAAATATTACAATCAGGGAGCTCTACTCAACCATTCGAACCACTCTAATCATTAAAAATATGTATTTATAATAAAAATACAATAGACAACAACTAGAGGTGCGAGTTGGCCTTCCTATCCTAGGATTCTCCAAAACAACTACAATTCTAACATCTGTACTAATAGATCTTAACAAACTACTACAATTTAGGAGCCATGTTCGCAACAACTCCAACAAGAATTAAATGGCATGTCTTGCATCTTGGGTGCATCCTTCCCCAGTGCCACGTGTCCTCCAATATCATATGTTAATTCCAAGCTACCACCTGTTGATCCTTTGTTCCCTCCACATCATCAAAAATCAAGAAGGAGTCATGAATTTGAACCTTTAACTGTAATGACCATTTCGTAGTGCCATTATGTAGTGCATTTGCTATCCAATTATGTAGTGCCCTTTGTAAAACAACTCTGCAGATTCCATAGTGCCTCCTGTGAAAATAGTTCAGTAGTTTTCATAGCGCCATTCCTATGTAACAGCTCTGCATATTTTGTAGCGCCTCTTGTGAAATATCTCTGCAGTTTTCATAGCGCCATTCCTGTGTAATAGCTCTGCATATTCCGTAGTGCCTTTGGTAGCAAAACTATAGAACATACTATATAGATTATTCTGTAGCGCCATGGCACTAAAGAATCTCTTTGTTTCTTCTGTATGTTATAAAAATTCTTCAAAAACAAAAAAAACTTAGCTGATGGACTAGGAGCCAATAGATGCCTGTATAGGTGGAAAAATCATACTTCCTTGAATATTTCAAACTTGCAAAAAGTGATCACCCACAAAAATGGGCCTGTCATCCCCCCATCTACTTCCTCAGTCTAGCACTGCTCCTTGTTGCAAGGGAACTTCCCTCTGTCATAGTAGCATCTCTTTATTTTGTAGGGGTACTCTTAACTGTAGGTTCATATCTTTCTATTGCGACTTGTACCAAAACATTTAATTTCCTCTAGGCCAGTTCATCCTTGAAGGGCTGCAATTCTCCTTTGAGCTTTCTATTTTGGGATTGAAAGCTTATGTCTTTTCTGTATAGAGTCTTAATTTTCTTATGGAGAGGAAAGGATCTTCTTTCTGAAAACCTTGTCATATCAAGGGTTTCATTGTACACATCCATGAGCTCCTTCACCTTTCTTCTCTCAGTCAAAATTTATGCCTTCAAACGAGAAACTTATTTTCTACCATACCTGAGTTATCTGATCAATATTTTGAAAGTGGGATTATTAGGGAGAGTGTTGATGTTGATAACCTCAATATATTTCTCATTGGATTTACCTTTATCTTTCTGTTGAACAAAGGCTATGTCTATAACCTCAATAGGATTCTGAATGACTTTACTTTATCTTTCTATTTCCTTGGAACTAAAGCCTTTGGTAAGACTTCTGCTTCAACAACTTTTTTGTGGGATGATGATCTAGGAAAAGGCCTCCTGACTCTGGTCTTAATTGTTGGAGTAGGTGAAGGGGAATTCAATTTCCTCCCCCTCTTGGCTATGGTTTTGGTTGATGAAGGGACTTCTTCCAATTTAGGTGAAGGAGGAGGCGAAACATATCTTTGTGGGGAGTGATGAACCTCCCTCTCTTCTTCCTCAATTTCCTTAGGGGTTTCTTTGCCTTCGGTAGTATGTTTGTTCTTTCTCTTCCTTATTTTTTCTTCTGGGGAAACACTACTGTATGGCAAAGGGATCTGCATTCTCGATTGAGAGGTAGAGGCTCTATCTAGCTTCATATTGGCAGAGACAATGAATTGTTCCCAAGAAATCTTCCTTTTCTTCAACTCCTCCATAACCAACATCCTGATCAACCCAGAGCGGAAAACAATAGTTTCCACAACCTTGGAATTGGTTTGGACTCTATCATACATATTTCCCATACTTATGAACAAATAAAAAGGGATATTCATTGAATCCTTACTAGTGAAATGTAGCAAGAGTCTTATGTGATACTAGTATATCATGTTAAATTTTCCCTCACATGTAAAATATCTCTGGATAATATTCAGCATTATCAAAGCCTTCAACTAGGTGTCTCCTAGGCACTCCCTTAGACAAATTGTCTTTCTAATAGTCTAGTTTGAGGAAATCCTTGGAAAAGGCTGCATTGAGGATCATGAATTTGAACCACCTCTCACCAGTGTTGGGTATCTCATTGTTTTCTACAATAGAGGCCTCATGTACCTCAAAATCAAGGTTTCCTACCTTGGTCTTAATGCCATCAAATTGAAATGCAAATTTCCTTGCTACTTCAAGGTTTCCCCTCTGCATGTTTTCACAAAATGAGAGGCAACCAACCCTTTGGAAAACGTCCCTGACCATAGGCTCAACATCAAACAGGTGCATGTCAGAAGGCTCAGTCCTGACCACACTCCCTCCCTTGTGAGACTTATTCTTTTGAGGTGTATCCATGGATAGAAACAAGGGATCAAATATTGTAATTCTATGAGGTGTAAAGAAACCAAACATAGGAAATGATCTATGAAGTTTGAAGGTGATTAATAGTTACTTTTCCAGGGATTTTCCTCCAACTCACTTTTGAATTAACAATAGAATGGTTTGATGTTTTTTTTTTTAATGAGGGAAGGAAACTCTGAGGAAAGGTATGCAAGTATGCACTATTCAGGTTTAGACTTCCATTATGCCACCACACAAGTTCATCAAATAATTAAAGCATAGGGGATTATATCTTCCTCGCTGCTAGTAGACTTTGAGATAAAAACTTAGGATGACACACTCAATAAGGGAGGCTAATGCATGGATCTGTGAACACAGAATATCACACCGATCTAACAAAGAAAATGCAGTGTTGGGACAGGGTATCTATAGCATAGTTTTGGCAGCGATATTTGTAGCACAATGTGGACACGTGAGCCAATTGAATGAATGGGCATTCAAAAATCTAAATTAAAATGGCTTGAACTTAGTATAGGAAACATCTATTTGGAAAATTTCTATAGAGTTTGTGGAAGAAGAGGTACATAGGATATTATGTAGGAGAAGATGTAGACTGCAGCACCAGCTGCTACCAAAAGATATGGAAGGGGTATATTAACACTTTTCCATGCAGCTGAAAAGGATCATGAAATACTTGGAGGTTATGGATGATGATCGAAGATATGTAGAAAGATATGGAATTGTTACATCCACCACAACCTTCAATTTATCTCGAACAGTCGATCACGTAGCGCAATCTGCAGCCTTGTCTGAACTAGTGGTTTCAGCAGCGCCAAGCGTAGGAGTAAAATTTCAAATTGATAAACATGTATCAACCTCATAAATGACCAAATATCAATATTCCTTTTGAAGACAAGGGTGATAAAAACAATGAAATACATGATGGAAAATGATGGTAAAGGAGCATAAGGACAAAGGTGTGCTATGGAAATGCCTAGTGAGTTGGAAATGCCCTTTTCAAAGTTTGATTTGAATCCTTAACAGACATAGGGACAACATGTAAAGGATAAAGAGCACGAGTGGATGGAGTGACTTGTCAGGTCATTAGAATCATGGGTTTGATAATTCTTGGTGTCAAGTCAAAATATGAGTCAAAGATATAAACCATAAAATGAACCTAGGCTACAATCATATGTGAGCCAAAAATTTGAGAAAAAACCCAAGTGTTTATTTGTTTAGACAAACCTAAGGAAATCACAAAGAGAAAAATAAAGCAAACCTAAAGACTAAAGGATAAAAATTAAAACCTAAGGGAAAAAAGACCCATGACAACTTCATGTGATAACATTGGCTCCACAGGGGATAGCATGCTTCCTGTGAGCTTCCAAGAATAAGTAACTTCAGTGTCTTATCCTAGGGACATGGGGTCACTTATTCGACATAAATAAAACAAAAAATGATATTTACAATGAATGGAAATCCACTCATGGCTTAAGAAAAATAGTTTTCTAGAAAGTGCCCATTGGCATGGCCACAAAAAACTTCGGAATCCTCCAAGTTTTGCAACTTATAAGTGTTATTTGAAAATACCTTAGAAATATTGAAACAACCAATCCACAAGGATTCAAATTTACCATGCTTTCCTTGTTGGAAAATATTGAACAAACAACGAATGCGTGTATATTGAACAAACAACGAATGCGTGTTGATGGTTGTTGTCATTGATGGAAAGTTTGCAGATAGTGAATGGTTGTTTTCATTGATGGGTTTGTATCAGAAAGGTTGCACAAGATCATGATTCAATCATATCCATTGAATCCAAAATGAATCTGGACCGTAGATTATAGTCCTTGTCGGAGAATTGGGGATCGAGAGTTGGACATGTCAAATATTATTGACATCAAGAATCCTGATATCGCGATATGTGAAATCACAATATAATTTGAGCCGTCAGATTAAAATTGATCTGGACCGTTGATTCCAGCTTTTGTAGGAGTATCGAGGATTGCAACATGGAGTGGAAAGTAAACAAATGCAACGAGAACTCCGATATCGCGATATGCGAAATCGTGATGTAATCTGAGCCATTAGATCAGGCTTTGATCTGGACCATTGATTCTAGTCCGTGTCGAAGAATCGGAGATCGCAACATGGAGTGGCAAGTAAAAAAATGCAACGAGAACCCCGATATTGTGATATGCGAAGTCGCGATATGAGAAATCGCGATGTAATCTAAGCCGTCAGATCATGCTTTGATCTGGACCATTGATTCTAGTCTGTGTCAGAGTTTTAGGGATCGCAACATGGAGTGGAAAGTAAACGAATGCAACAAGACTTCCGAAATTGCGATACGCGATATTGTGATTCAATCACAACCGTTGAGACAAGATCTGACCTAGACCGTTGATCTAATCTCTTATCATAGTTTCGTGAATCGTGATATGGAGAGGCAAAAGAAACTATGCAACATATATTGCGAAATTGTGATGTAATAGTAACCGTTAGATCAAGAAATGATCTGGACCACTGATTTGAATTCTTTACAGAGTGTCGAGAATCGGGATTTTAAGGTGACAAAAACATTGATTGTCCAGAGTGTCGAAATCGTGATGAGTAATATCTCGACTTGATTTGAAACGTCGGATCTAGATATAATCTAGATCGTTGATCTGATTTCATTATGGAATTTTGCAGATTGGGATTTGGAGGTGACAGGAACATTGAACATAAGGAATTACGAATTCGCGATATGCAAAATCGCGAAAGCGTCTTTCACATATAGCCTTGGTCACAGCCCTTGGTCACGGGAAGAGAAGGAGTCAGTCCAGATAAGCTCCATTTCAAAGTTTCGGAGATCGCGATGTGAAAGTGTCGAGAAACTTGGGCAAAGGAATGTCAAAATACCGAAACCCGATTTAAAGGCAAGATTTATAAAAGTCATCCTACAGTGCGGATAAGACTTGAATGAGATCTAAGGGTTACTGTTTCTTCACACACAGGTAACTCATCAATTACGAATCTGCTAAACAAAACAGATTCTTGATTGCGAATCATTTATCATTTCAGTTGCTAAGACAGGTGTCCTTGGTTTTGCCTAATGGAAGGTGAAGTGGAACCATCAAGGTGGCGTGTATAAAAGAAAATGAAACAGACTGAATGCGGTTGGCTGTTCTGGACGAAAAAGAATGAAACTGTAAGAAAGGAGATAGGATATTATGCACAATATGAAATTGAGCATATGTGTAGAATGAGATTTATCGAAGAGCAGGATAACAGAGCAAATAGAAGAAGAGCAGAATGAAAGAAAAATGTGATGCAGAGCAGACCTGCTGAACGGACAGAGGAAGAGAAGAATTACAGAATAGAGAAAGAATGGTAAGAAGTGATTTATCTGCATAAATTGTATGTGTATTTATTATTTCATATTTCAGGGAGGTTGGGAGGTGCTCGAGAGGATGGTTGTCCTTAGAAGTTCAAGTGGGAGCTTGAACACAGGGAGTTGTAGCCTCCATCTGGTCGTAGCCAGAGAAACTAGGGTGGCAGGGTGGTGCAAGGGAGAACTAGTGTTCTCTGTTATGCAGGTTGGAGCTTGTGTAACTGGAAGTTGGTGCTTCCATCCAGTTGGTGCTGGAACATACAGGGAGTTGGTGCTTCCTTCTAGTGGGTTCTAGAAAAACCAGAGAGTTGGTGCTCTCAAACAAGTTGCAGCTTGTAAAACGGAGGTAGCAGCCTCACATTGATTTGGTGCTCAATTGTAAATGATGTACAGAACTGAAAAAGATTGCCTATCATTTCGAAGAAGAAGAGGCTTTCTCTCTTTATGGGTTTCCTCGTGAAAATTTGTCTCTGTTTGTATTTTATGTGTGACTGATGGTCTTTACTTTTACTGTACATATGTTATATATTGTTGATGATCACTTGAAGAAATATTAATAATATTTAAAAGGTAAAACATTGTTTAAGCTCATAAACAACTGATTCACACCCGCCCCTCTCAGTTGTTTTAGTACTTCCAACATCTGGTATCAGAGAGGGTTCCTTTATTCAAAGGTAGATCTGTAAGCTTAAACATGACAAGTCACGAAGGGAATTCAGTCTCTAATGCACCTCTGTTTGATGGAACAAATTTTTCCTTTTGGAAGATTAGAATGAGAACATACTTAATGGCCTTGGGTGCTGATGTTTGGGATGTAGTAGAGACTGGATATATAAAGCCTGTTG
>JZKD02S1067318.1:94628-113279 GCA_000966675.3 Picea glauca
CTAGCTTCATATTGGCAGAGACAATGAATTGTTCCCAAGAAATCTTCCTTTTCTTCAACTCCTCCATAACCAACATCCTGATCAACCCAGAGTGGAAAACAATAGTTTCCACAACCTTGGAATTGGTTTGGACTCTATCATACATCTTTCCCATACTTATGAACAAATAAAAAGGGATATTCATTGAATCCTTACTAGTGAAATTTATCAAGAGTCTTATGTGATACTAGAATATCATGTTAAATTTTCCCTCACATGTAAAATATCTCTAGAAAATATTCAGCATTATCAAAGCCTTCAACTAGGTGTCTCCTAGGCACTCCCTTAGACAAATTGTCTTTATAATAGTCTAGTTTGAGGAAATCCTTGGAAAAGGTTGCATTGAGGATCATGAATTTGAACCACCTCTCACGAGTGTTGGGTATCTCATTGTTTTCTACAATAGAGGCCTCATATACCTCAAAATCAAGGTTTCCTACCTTGGTCTTAATGCCATCAAATTGAAATGCAAATTGCCTTGCTAATTCAAGGTTTCCCCTCTGCATGTTTTCAAAAAACAAGAGGCAACCAACCCTTTGGAAAATGTCCCTGACCATAGGCTCAACATCAAACAGGTGCATGTCAGAAGGCTCAGTCCTGACCACACTCCCTCCCTTGTGAGACTTATTCCTTTGATGTGTATCCATGGATAGAAACAAGAGATCAAATATTGTAATTCTATGAGGGGTAAAGAAACCAAACATAGGAAATGATCTATGAAGTTTGAAGGTGATTAATAGTTACTTTTCCAGGGATTTTCCTCCAACTCACTTTTGAATTAACAATAGACTAGTTTGATGGTTTTTTTTTTAAATGAGGGAAAGAAACTCTGAGGAAAGGTATGTAGGGATGCACTATTCAGGTTTAGACTTCCATTATGCCACCATACAATTTCATCAGATATTTAAAGCATAGGGGATTCTATCTTCCTCGTTGCTAGTAGACTTTGAGATAAAAACATAGGATGACACATTGAATAAGGGAGGCTAATGCATGGATCTGTGAACACATAATATCACACTGATCTAACAAAGAAAATGCAGTGCTGGGACAAGGGATCTATAGCATAGTTTTGGCAGCGATCTTTGTATCACAATGTGGACACGTGAGCCAATTGAATGAATGGGCATTAAAAAATCTGAAGTAAAATGGCTTGACCTTAGTATAGGAAAAATTTATTTGGTAAATTTCTATGGAGTCTGTGGAAGAAGAGGTACATAGGATATTATGTAGGAGAAGATGCAGGCTGCAGCACCAGGTGCTACCAAAAGATATGGAAGGGGTATATTAACACTTTTCCATGCAGCTAAAAAGGATCATGAAATACCTGGAGGTTATGGATGATGATAAAAGATATTTAGCAAGCTATGGAATTGTTACATCCACTGCAACCTCCAATTTATCTCGAACAGTCGATCATGTAGCACAATCCGCAACCTTGTTTGAATTGGCGGTTTCAGCAGTGTCAAGCATAGGAGGAAAATTTCAAATTGATAAACAGATATCAACCTCATAAATGACCAAATATCAATATTCCTTTTGAATACAAGGGTGCTAAAAAAAATGAAATACATGACATCAAATAATGATGGCAAATGATGGTAAAGAAGAATAAGGACAAAGGTGTGCTAGGAAAATGCCTAGTGAGTTGGAAACACCCTTTTCAAAGTTTGATTTGACTCCTTAAGAAACATAGGACAACATGTAAAGGATAAAGAGCATGAGTGGATGGAGTGACTTGTCAGGTCATTAGAATCATGGGTTCGATAATTCTTGGTGTCAATTCAAAATATGAGTCAAAGATATAAACCATAAAATGAACCTAGGCTACAATCATATGTGAGCCAAACATTTGAGAAAAAACCCAAGTGTTTATTTGTTTAGACTGACCTAAGGAAATCACAAAGAGAAAAATAAAGCAAACCTAAAGACTAAAGGATAAAAATTAAAACCTAAGGGAAAAAAGGCCCATGACAACTTCATGTGATAACATTGGCTCCACAGGGGATAGCATGCTTCCTGTGAGCTTCCAAGAATAAGTAAATTCAGTGTCTTATCCTAGGGACATGGGGTCACTTATTTGACATAAATAAAACAAAAAATGATATTTACAATGAATGGAAAGCCACTCATGGATTAAGAAAAATATTTTTCTAGAAAGTGCCCATTGGCATGGCCACTAAAAACTTCAGAATCCTCCAAGTTTTGCAACTTATAAGTGTTATTTGAAAATACCTCAGAAATATTGAAAGAACCAATCCACAAGGATTCAAATTTACCATGTTTTCCTTTTTCCTACTTGGGTCCATCCCACTTGAGCACTAAATATCCTAGTTGGAAATCTTCTTTTCTTAACTTCTTGTCAAAGGCTTTCTTGATCTTTTGTCGATGGTTATGTGCATTGTCCAGTAGTTTCTACCTAGTCTGTTGTACTTCTACCAGCTATTCCTTCTGACCATACCATCAGGTTCTCCTTGGTAGTCCTAGAGGAATATTTCCACAGGAAAGGCAAGTAGAGTAGGAAAGATAATCTCAACCCCATATACAAGATGAAAAGGAGAGACAACAAGTGACCTCTTTGTTGTAGCTCTATCATCCCACAAGGCAAATTTCATATTTGATTCCCATGCTTTCTTGTTGTCTTCAAACATTCTCTTGATGATATTTATAAGGATCTTGTTAGAGGATTCTGCCAAACCATTTCCTTGGGGGTAGTAAGGAGTAGAATGAACTAATTTAGTCCTATACTATTCACAGAACTTGATCAATGGTTCAACCTTGAAGGATGCAACATTGTCAATAACAATTTTTCTTGGACAACCAAATCTTGACATGATATCCTCACGGAAACTAATGATTACCTTGTGAGAGGCATTCCTTGTAGGAATTCCTTCTATCAACTTGGTGAAATAATTAGTGGAAATCCAAATCCACCTATGTTGACCACTTGAATCAATATGGATTTCCCTAATGAAGTTGATACCCCACTGTTGAAAAGGTCTTGAAACTACCACAAGATTCAATGAAAAAGATTTGATTTTCTACTTTCCAGAAAACTTTTGGCATTTGACACAAGATATAATATTTTCACAAACATCAATAAAAAGGGTACGCCAAAAATACCCATGTCTGAAGATCTTATAGTCTATGGTTCTCCAGAAGTCATGGCCCCCACATAATTTTTCATAAAAAGAAGTCATGGCCTTTTGGGTGTCCTGTGGATATAGACATATCAAAATCACTCCTAGAGGATATTTCGAATACAAAACTTGGTCAATAAGACAGTATCTGATTGCTTTAAGATTCAAAGATCTTACCTTGTTCTTTTGCAAACCATCAGGAAGATGCAACTTCTGCAGAAAATATATGATGTCTTTATACCAAGTGCATTCTGCCAACTTTGGGATGACATGAGAACTTTTATCAACCAACTTAGCTTGTTGATTTTCTGAGTTTATGTTCATGAAGTTAACTCCCAAAGATTTTCAATTTGATTAAGCTAGCAACCTAGCTAAACCTTGGCCTTTCACCAATTTAGTGGGCTTCATTTCAAGGTCAAATTACATAATTTTGGCAATGCATTTGCTCGTCCTCCCATCTATGTCAGGATGGATAAGTATCTCTTTCACTTAGCTAAAGGGACATATGCAAAAATATTTGAATCAAGAACATATACTTTGAAATCCTTGAGGGATTTGACCAAAGAATAAGCCTTATTTTCCATGATATCATATTTCATTTCTTCATCCCTCAATGCCCTGTTGAAAAGAGAAATAGGTTTCTCTAAACCCTCTTCATTTTTATGCAATAAAACAACAACCACTGTGTCAAATGAGGAAAAGGAAAATATCATAAAATCCTTGGAGTATTCAGGGATGATGAGCACATGTGATTCATTCAAATCCTTTTTATTTGATCAAAAGAATCTCAAGAATTGGTAGTCCATTTCATCTCATTTCCTTTCCTAAGAATGGTTGTAATGTACTTCACCAATTCAACAAAATTTGAAATGAACCTTCTTAGAAAATTGATTTTCCCCAAGAAAGGTTGAACTTATTTCTTGGATCTAGGAAGAGATAAGGTCTGGATGGCTTCTACTCTTCTTGGATCAATTCTCACCCCTTCTGTTGATACAATGTGCCCCAATACTTTCCCTGCTTTAGAGCAAACACAAACATTTTAGGATTGAGAGCGAGGCCACAATTTCTGCACTTCAAGAATACCTTTTTCAAATGATGATAATGTTCTTTATCAGATTGTGAGAACATTGTAATGTCATCTAAATAGATGACTAAAACATTGTCCTTCTCCTCAATAAATGCAATGCCCATTTCTCGTTGAAAGGTCGCTCCTGCATTCATCATTCCAAAGGGAATTTTGGCATACATGAATGTACCCCAAGGAGTAGTGAAGGTTGTATTATCTCTATATTTAGGAAATACAAAGATATGATTGTAGCTAGAGAAACCATCAATCATAAACATCCTAGATGAACCAGTCACTCTTTGCAAAATGTGCTCCATCTTTGGTAAGGGGTAATTATATTTCTTGGAGCTTCTACTCAAGTTCCTGAAAGCGACAAATAATATGATTTCCCCGTTCTTCTTCCTCACTAGGACCAAGTTATCCACCCATTCAGAGTATCTCAAAGGAATGATGATCTTGGAATCCAAAATCTTATTTACTTCCTTTTCCATAGTAGGAGGCAGCATAGTATTTATCTGTCTGAGTTTTTGCCTAAAATGCTTGGTCTCCTCTTTCAATGGGATCTTATGTTCAATTATGTTTGTTTCATATGTTCTTAAATATTCATATTTCCAAGAAAACACATCGGAAAACTCTTTTAAAATATTAACATATTCAGCCCTTTGTTCCTTTGACAAGTTGCTAGACAACTTAACATACATTGGATCATCCTCTGTACCTAAATTGCATTTAGTCACATCAACATTTTCAGTTGAACCCGTAACCTTTACATCAACATCACTTATATCAAACAATCCCTCCAAAGGAACTAGTCCTTTTGGAATATGGTTACTCAACAAGTTTATTCAGAAAAATATTAGCATGAGGGATTTTTTCAGTATCATGATCTTGATAAATATGTAAGGCATAAAACTCATCCACAGTCTCAAGAAATATTTTTATCTCAACATCATCCTCAAAAACCTTCTAATTTTTGACATTGTCAGGTATAGAGGGTCTATACTTCACTTCCACGTCATATTTGAGTTTAGGGGGAAAAATAAATCTGAAATTACTTGCTGAGACATCCAAGGAATCTTCCATAGTGTTCTCCTCTCTTGGAACAAATGAGATATTAAAATCTAATAAAAAACTATCAACAATATCCCAAAAATCATTTATGTAAGTCCTTAACCTAGGGTGTTTAGCTTGATACAAATTTTTTATTTGATGAACAATTAATTCAGCATCTCCAAACACTAATAGTTCTTCAATCCTCATGTATTCAACATCCCTCAAACCTAAAAAAAGAGCCTCATATTCTGCCACATGGTTCGTAGTTTCAAATTCAAGCTTGTAGGATAAAGAAATGTTCTCTTGAGTACGGGAAATAAAAACTACCCCAACACCAAAACCTTCTTTAGAAGAAGCCCCATCAAAAAACATCTTTCAAACATAGGTATTAGGAAGAGGCTCTTCAAAAGTGGTAATGGACTATTTTTCGATTTTAATAGGAGGTTGAGGAGTATAAGTGAGATTTAATATAATGGATTCTAATTCAGTATGAAATGAAAAAATAGGGTGGTTGGTGGGATTTTCTTCATCATTGATGATGTAAGCTAATTGAGCCTCCTTGTAAAGCCTTATATGTTCTCCCCCAAACACAAGAATGGTGGCATATGAAAGGTCCATATGCAACTTCCCCCCTATTATTTTTATCCAATATATTGACAAGAGCATCCCAAACTTAGGGGGGACATCAACCACCACAATATCCATGACCACACTTTTCACTGGCAACTAGAACAAGGTAACTAGGTCTTTCATAACCCCAAGACACTTCACTTTCCTAGAGACAAATGAGTATAATTCATGGTAGCATTTTTTAATTTCCAACCCAAGCTCATCCATGACTATTTTAGGCATGAGATTATGAGATGCCCCTGAGTCCATCAAGTAGTTGTGCAACACTTTTTCATGAATGTTTAATGATGTATAGAAAGGAGGGGAAGATTCATCTCTATCCTCTACCAAAGGTCCTAGGATAAATGTTGGTTTTAAATCATAAAGGTTAACTGAATCTGTGGAGTTAGAATAAGGCTCCTGCTGCAACATTTGAGAAAGGTATCTTTTGAATTCCCCATTCTTAATCAGCTCCAAAAAAGGTACATGGATTTTGATATTTTGAATTTCACTTTCAAAGCTAAAAGAGGATGGGGATTTCGGAATCTCTTTAATTTCTGGGGAAGATCTCTTAACCAATGTTTGAGGGCTTTGCACATGTTTTACTTTGCTGCTAGTTTCCATATCCTTACCAAAATTTTATGTTTTAGTGGGTTGATTAGAGGTGTCAGTCTTTCCCTCTTTCTTTTTGGACCTTAGGTTGTATCTATTTGGATTGTCATTTGTTTTTTCTCCTTTAATCAATTCATTTAATTGACTATCCATGAGAGACTATTCATATGCATATTGGGTCAAATGAGGATATGAAGAGATGTCACCAAGACAATGGATTTCAGGATCAGTTTCTTCATCCTCTCCATCTTCATCAACAACAAGGATGTTTTGAAAAGGGGTTTGGAATTTTTTATCATCCTTATCCCTAATTCTTGGATCTATTTGGAGGACTTGAGGGACATTATTTGGTCTTCTGAAGTTACCTCTATTATCAACATTCTCTGTGTTTCTATATTTATGTTTTCCTTCAAGTTTGAAATTCTCCATTTCAACAGAAAGTGATTTTACCAATTTTGTAAGTTCATCAACTTGAGGGTGGACAATAGGGGATTCTGAGGTTGAAGCTTCATCCCTACCTTTCCTTCTATCTCTATCAAAATTTCCCCTAATTTTTTCAACTGCGAATATATTACATTCTACTTCTAAGGTTGCATCTTGCATATGAGCTAAAGAGGTAGATCTTCTTTCCCTCAACAGGAGGTAGAACTCAGGGTCAAAAGCACTGGCATAGGTAATCTTGGAATAGGTTTTTTTATGATTTATTTTAGTGGGAATCTTGTTGTACATTTGATTGAATCTCTTTTAGAAGTCAGAAACAAATTCCCCCTCTTTCCTCTTAAGTGATCCAAATTATGTAATATAATAAAGGAAATTGTTTTTATCCCCCTAATGCCTCAAGAAGGCATCATCCAAAGCCTCAATCCCAACAATAGATCTAGGATTCAAACCCCTAAACCATTTTCTAGAATCACCATCAAGGATATGTACAAATACTCTCATCCATACATCTTCATTTTCAATGTTAAGATTATATGCATAACTATAAAAATCTGCAAGGTGTTCTTCTGTAGTTATGAATTCCTCCCCAGTGAACTTGGGCATGTACTTAAGGTAGTCTCCAACTCAGAGAGAATTCATAGGCTGAGGTAAAATAAGAGGGGCATACCTAGTAGCCACTATGGCATCCATTCTATTTCTAGGAATATTAGCACCTGCCATTGGTTTGTGAATTGTAGGGGATCAAGGGGGAGATGGAGTTTTGACAGCTACAAATACAGTTGGGATTTTTGGGGAAAGAGGAAACTTGGATGGAGAGGTTTCAGTTTTCAGAGGAAGAGTTTGAGTCTTAGGGGAGGATGGTATAGGGTGAAAAGGAAAAGAGGTTTCCTCTCTTTTAGTCACAATAACTTTGATAGGAGGAGGAGTAGGAAGGCCCAAAGTAGGAAAATATTCAAGACTCTCAAGCCTGAACCAATTTACAACATCAAGAGAAACAAGGGTTTCAAAACTTTATTCTTTCACTTTGGGGATAAAATAAGAGTATTAAATAGGAAAATTTTCAAAATCCAAACTTCTAGAAACTTCAGTAGAAGGTAAAAAAGGAGGGTTAGATATGGATACTAGAGTTTTAAAAGTAGAATCATGTAAATGACTAGAAGTACCTAGTACAGTAGCTTAAAGGCCTTTTTGAGAAGCCTTTCCTTTCTTGATAATATTTTATGTGTCATCTTCAGATGTTTCTAGAGGTATATGTGGAGTAGACCTCGTATGTCTTCCTTTGGGAGCCACAACGAAAATAGTGGAGTCGCCAGGTGCAAGTTGCAATATTCAATGTACTGATTTCAAGAATCAACATTGCTTTGTCATTCAATCCCGGGGAAATGTCTTCAATTCGTTCCTCAACAATGACGCCAAGAATGTTAGAACTAAGAATCACCTGCATATTGCAAGAGGATAATCCCAGTACCCATAAAAAAGGTTTGTGAATGCAAATGAGTGATTAAAGGTCAAATGGAGAAAACTCAACATAAGAATGTTTTAACACATAAATATGGGCTAGAATGCTTAAGAAAATGAGGAATAATTATTAGGAGGAAAATGGGGTGAGTAGGAGGAATAATTAGTGAGGAAGGTGGATAGGTCTGCTACTAACATCAGATCTTCAAGCAACCAAGATAAGAAAAAATCAGTCACAAGAACTTCTTGAACTTAAAGTCTAAAACACTGAAAAACATTCTTAGTAATATTATAATCAAACATCCATTATAAAACAAGCACAACATCACATATGGATCATCCAATCATGAACATTTCATAATAAGAGGCAACAAGATGATAAAAGGAAACTAACTTATATTAATCAAAATGTCTCAAGTCGAATACATAACCAGAGAAGAACTTTACTTACTCAAAATATTACAATTAGGGAGCTCTACTCAACCATTTGAATATCTCTAATCATTCACAATATGTATTTATAATAAAACACAAGAGGAAATAGATAGAGGTGTGAGTTGGCCTTCCTATCCTAGGATTCTCCAAAACAACTACAATTTTAGCATCTGTACTAACAAATCTTAACCAACTGCTACAATTTAGGATCCATGGTGGCAACCACTCTAACAAGAATTAAATGACATGTCTTGCATCTTGGGAGCATATTTCTCTAATTCCACTTGTCCTCCAAGATCGTATGTTGATTCCAAGCTACCACCTTCTGATCCTTGGTTCCATCCACATCATCAAAAGTCAAGAAGGAGTCATGAATTCAAACCTTTGACTGTAATGGCTAGTTTGTAGCACCATTTTGTAGTGCATTTGGTAGCCAATGCTGTATCACCCTTTGTAAAAAAACTCTGCATATTTCGTAGCGCCTCCTATGAAAATATCTCTACAGTTTTCGTAGCACCATTCCTGTGTAATAGTTGTGCATATTCCATAGTGCCTCCTGTGAAATAGTTATGTAGTTTCCGTAGCACCATTCATGTGTAACAGATTTGCAGATTCCATAGTTCCTTTAGTATTACAACTGCAGAACATCCTGTATAGATGATTGTGTACTGCCATGGCACTATAGAATCTCTGTGTTTTTTCTATGTGATGTAACAATTCTTCAAAAACACAAAAAATCTAGCTGATGGAATAGAAGCCTGTAGACTCCTGTATAGGTGGAAAAATCATACTTCCTTTAACATTTCAAACATGCGAAAAGTGATCACCCACAAAAATGGATCTTTCATCCCCCCATCTACTTCCTCAATCTAACACTCCTCCTTGTTGTAGGGGAACTTCCCTCTGTCATAGAAGAATCTCTTTATTTTGTAGGGGTACTCCTCTTAACTAAAGGTTCATCTCTTTCTATTGAAGCTTGTACCAAAACATTTAAGTTCCTCTAGGCTAGTTCGTCCTTGAAAGGGTGCAGTTCTCCTTTGAGCTTTCTGTTTTGGGACTGAAAGCTTTTGTTTTTCCTATAAAAATTCTTAAGTTTCCTATTGAAAGGAAAGACGCTTCTTGCTGAATTTTTTTCCAGATCAAGGGTTTCATCGTACATGTCCATGAGCTCCTTCATCTTTCTTCTCTCAGTCAAAGTTTTTTTCCTTCAAATGAGCAACTTATTTTCTAGCATCCCTGAGTTGTCTGATCAATATTTTGAAAGTGGGATTATTAGGGGGAGTGTTGATGTTCATAACCTCAATAAGTTTCTCAGTGGATTTACCTTAATATTTCTGTTGAATAGAGGCTCTGTCTATAACCTCAATAGGATTCTCAATGAATTTACCTTTATCTTTCTATTGAACTGAATCCTCTGGTAAGACTTCTGCTTCGACGGCTTCCTTGTGAGATGATGATATAGTAAAAGGCCTCTTGACTCTGGTCTTAGATGCTAGAGCAGTTGAAGGTAAATACAATTTCCTCCCACTATTGGTTGTGGTTTTGGTCAATGAAGGGACTTCTTCCAATTCAGGTGCAGGAGGAGGTGAAAAATCTCTCTATGGGGAGTGATGAAGCTCCTTCTATTCTTATTAAATTTCCTTAGGGGTTTCTTTGCCTTGGGTAGTAGGTTTTCTCTTTCTCTTCTTTCTTGTTCCTATTGGGGAAACACTACTAGATGGAAAATGGATCTGCATCCTGGATTGAGGGGTAGAGGCTATATCTAGATGCATATTGGCAACAACAATGACCTATTCCCAATAAATGTTCCTTTTCTTCAACTCCTCCATAACCAGCATCCTGATCAACCCATAGTGGAAAACACTAGTGTCCATAGACTTGGACTTGGATTGGACTCTATCAGCCATATTTCCCATACTTCTCAATAGATAAAAAGGAATATTCATTGAATCCTTACTAGTGAAATGTAGAAAGAGTCTTATTTGATACTAGTATATGATGTTAACTCTTCCCTCACATGTAGAATATCTTTGGATAATCTTCAACATTTTATCAAAGCCTTCAACTAGGTGGCTCTTAAGCACTCCCTTCGACAAATTTTCTTTCTGATATTCTAGTTTGAGGAAATCCATGGAAAAGGCTGCATTAAGGATCATGGATTTGAACCACCTCTCACCAGTGTTGGGTATCTCAGTGGTTTCTACAATAGAGGCCTCAGATACCTCAAACTCAAGGTTCCCTACCATGGTCTTAATGCCATCAAAGTGAAATGCAAACTGCCTTACTACTTCAGGGTGTCCCCTATGTATGTTTTGACAAAAAGAGAGGCAACCAACCCTTTGGAAAACCTTCCTAACCATAGGCTCAACATCAAACATGTGCATGTCAGAAGGCTCAATCTTGACCACACTCCCTCCCTTGTGAGACTTCTTCCTTTGAGTTGTATCCATGGATATAGACAAGGGATCAAATATTATAATGCTATGAGGGGTAAAGAAACCAAATAGAGTAAACGATCTATGACGTTTGAAGGTTATTAATGGTTACTCTTTCAGGGATTTTCCTCTAACTCACTTTTGAATTAACAATAGACAGGTATGATGGTTTTTTTTTTAAATGAGGGAAAGAAACTATGAGGAAAGGTATGCAGGGATGCATTGTTCAATTTTACACTATCATTATGCCACCATACAAGGTCATCAAATATTTAAAGTGTAGGGGCTTCTATCTTCCTCACTACCAGCATACTTTGAGATAAAAAAGTAGGATGACACAACAAACAAGGGAGGATAATGCATGGATCTGTGAACACAGAAGATGGAACCGATATAACAAGTAAAATGCATCACTGGGATACGGGATATGTAGCATAGTTCTGGCATCAATTTCTATAGTGAAGTGTAGACACATGAGCCAAGTGAATGAATGGGAATTCAAAACTCTGAATTAAAATGGATTGACCTTAGTATAGGAAAAATTCAGATGGTAAATGGGTATGGAGTCTATGGAAGAAGAGGTACAAAGGATAGTAGGTGGGAGAATATGCATCCTGCAACACCAAGCGCTACCAAAAGATAAGACCGGGGTATCTTAACACTTTTCCATGCAGCTGAAAAGGATCACGAAATACCTGGAGGTTATGGATGATGATGGAATATATGTATAAAGCTATGGAATTGTTACATCCACCTCGGCCTCCAATTTAGCTCGAACAATTGATCTCGTTGTTATAGGATTAATCAATAAGTGTGGACACAAACAGATCTCCCTAGATCCCACTGGAAACTAGAACAAAACAGAACAAAATACACACTTCACCTTAAACTTCATTATCATATGAACTAGTTTAATGAGGTACAAGTGACATACTTTTTAAATGAAGCTTGATCCTCACTAGTGTCATCCTTCTAGTTCATTCCTTAAGTTTGTAGAATAGTAAGCCTGTTTAAGAGCCAAAAACCAACAAAGAGGGAAAACAAAGATACATGTATTCTAATGAAGTCTATGCATATGATCACAAAATTATACAATAGAAGACAAGATGCTTATATAGGGAAGAAATGCATTATTGTATTAAGTGATTAGAAAGTGGAGAATACAACCCATGCCTTGATGTTGCAAGGTCCCCATTCGATGCATCTTTGCTTCAACAAACACACCTTTGCTCCAAATTCCTTGAATGAGGAAGATCCACAATCTGACTTGAAGAACTAAAGCAAAGCTCTCAAGCATAATCTGAAGTAGAACTCTCCATACAATTCTTATCTTATTCAACCTTAGCCTTTTCCATGAGAGATCCCTCTTTATATAGTGTGAAAGAGAGATGGATGAGGAGATTAGTATCATCCCAACAAATCAAATAAGCGAGTAAGATCCAAACCAATCGGAGGCCACCTCACCTTCTAGAAGATTCCCTTCTAGAACATTTGTAAAATTTGACTTTTCCCATACTTTAAGCATCGTCACACCCTATGTACAAGAAAATTGCGGCGATGTCGGAGCCCATGTATATTTCAAGATGTGATGATTAGGCATCATCTCACCCCATGCATATAGCAAGGTGTGACGACCTTATTTCATATGTTTTTTGGCAGAGGAAAGTAAGTCAATTTTCCCATAGAGAAAGTGCCTTTTAATATTTTTAGGGAACATGAACATATATTGTTAGGTGATCACAGAGGTGAAAAAAATAATGTGTAATAGAATGCCCCCCAAAGTATGAATCTGGAACTCGTGACAGCTAAAATAATTTGTAGAATGTGTGTGTCGAAAACAAGAAGCGCATTGATCAGGAACATGCAAACAAACAAGCATCTGCGTAATATCATACCATTTTTTGATGTAGGCATTCACATACTCAGACTACAAGTGACACTAATAATAAGTGTCAAGTGAGTCATGGTCACTAAACATACAACGTGGATCCATGTCATCATGATCCAGCATAGCGACCGAGAATACACTATGGATCTATGCTCTAAAAGAATTCAAATTTGGACATAGCCACGAGACATACAAAGTGGATCTATGTGTCAATACAAATTCATGAATACTCCGTCGCAACCTGGACCAAAATGATAAGATACAGGGTCTTCATTTCCATCATCTCTAAGTATGAATATAACCATGTGATTATAGGTGTTGAACTCGAACATGGTAGAAACCACTTGATTATCGGTCATTAATGAAAACCATTAACAAGTGTGAGGGAAATCACCATTGATGTCAATGACTCCCAAGGTACCCTAGTACAATCCAACGAATGTGAATAAATAAGTTGAAGTCGAACTCTTGATGCAATCTTTCAATCAAGGGTCAATGATGTGAACCCACTATTGAAAGCGAATAAACCTTCCATTGAGGCATGCAGGCTCTAAGGTACTAAATCATTTCTAGGTCTTGTTCCCAGATAATGAGTTGAAGTTGATAGGAAAATACTCGTCACAGGAGGGCCTTGATGTATCCCCCATCAATGACACAAAATATGTAACATATTGGAGGTAGATCAGAGTATGGAGTGATTCAAAACTAACACATGGAAGGTTGACATGGTATAAAATTTATAACTGCAGATGGTCGACTCAATAGAAGACTTGTTTGGGTTGGACTTCTCTTGAACATATGAACGAAACGACAATGGTCTTGGAGGAATTGACTCAAGGAGGACTCGAAACATGGACTTGTGGATGGTCAAACAAGAGACAAATGGATTTACCAACCCAGATACAATGATGAAGGGGGGTGTCATGTTCAAGAGCGACTATTACTTCCACTAACAGAAATACAAAGACACATTTCTTTCCCAATTTTCCCCCACCATTTTTGGTGAGTACCTCTTTATTTTTACACAATATTGAGGACGATAACATATGCTTGTTGATGTAATATCATCCTTTAGATGAGTCTCTTGGAGTATGTTTAACGAACCCTAATAAGGAGCGGTTTGATCCTGTATGGGTCTTTCAATGATTTTTTAAGGACTCCAAACAGAGCAAACTCAGGGGTTTTTCATTTTTAGAGAGTCTGAAAAAAACTTAAAGAGAACTCCATAAGTTCCTTTTTCGTAAATTAATATGAGGAGACTGAAAAGGTGATAACTTACCATTCATCAAATGTTTTCTTCAAATACTTTTACGAGCGTGAAAAGAACAAGATCGCTCAACAATCTTTTCATTTTTAAGGAGTGTAAAAAGAGCTTAAAGGATACTCCATAGGTTTCATTTTTCGTGTCACCATTACGAGTATGAAAAAACAAAAAAAGACTACTCGATTACGTTCTCATGGTTTTATGAGCGCAAGAGATAACTAAGACACTTGTCGGATTTTTTCTTGAAAAACCCTAAAAGGATCTGTACATGTGAAAATTATAAAAATAAACCAAAAAGTGGACCCTTCTTCCAACATCTCACCTTTAGAAATTTTCAATCTACAAAAATCAATCACTTGTAAAGTTTTTATGACTTTAGAGTTTGGATAAAGAATAAAAATAATATAATATGCAAATGAAATAAAAGTCAATAAAATAGGTAACAAACCACATTTTACCATTTCATTTGTAACTCTACCCAAATATTTCTCCAAAGACCTTTTTTCACCTTGATTTTCAAATGTTGATTGTGGTGTGCATGACTGATCATTTCATGAATCGTCTCTGCAAAAGAGTAATCTCTTTCTCCTTCATCTTTGCATGGTTTCAAAATTGATTTTCATTGGTTAAATTTATGTTTTGGGTTTATTTTTTAGGGGTTACCCATGCATTGAGGTCGTCGCAGGTGACCTATATCGGGAACCGCGATGATCTAGGATCGTCGCAGATGACCCTATAGGTAGGATGAGATGACGTCACACTGTGTGAATGCATAGGCCTGCGATGAACGCAACCCAAAATTTTAAAAGACGAACCTAACAAGGAAAACCCCCCAGAAAATAAATTTATTTTTCTAATCTCATCTTATGGTTCCTTGGAAGGATTTCCATAGTTAAGATGTTGGTGTGGCCTGAATGTAATGATCCCAAGCCAAATTCTTTCTGAGAATCACTAACTACTACTAATTTATTAAGTTATTAAGTGCACACAAGATTCATCAACGCATGGAGATCACAATATATTCAAGATGTAGAAGCACAAGCAAAGATCTGACCTTTTTATTATGAGCAATGTAAGATCAATACAATAGATGGTCGATATAGCATAAACCTCAGATGGTCGTACAAGCAATAGATATGAGCTGCTACAAAATGCTCTTGACAACACAAATTAAGCCTCCAAAGGCTGGATATACAATGAAGACTAAATCAAGCAGATCTAAGCCGTACTAATGCTCAACCTCCAAGATGGAAAGTGCCACATCCTGCTAGAATGTTGAAGCCCTGAATAATTCTTCCCTTCTACCAAAAGTGTCCAATCATCCCAAGAGATATGCCAAATTATAGATCGAGCAACTGTAAGGAAAACCCAGATGTCCAAATTCCCAAATCCACTCTCAAACCCCATAGATCTGAATTCTCCACTGAATGGTGTGCCCCACTGGATGACTGAAACCCTAGCTGGTTCATCCCTAATGAAGGAGGCCTCCAAATGATCTGAAACTCTCCAAGAATATAGATCGGGCTATGAGAATCCCATGGGAGAAGTTTCGGGCTCATATCTCAAGCAGATCTCCCTAGCTCTGATTTTTACTGAAACAAAGGACATCCCCTATGACTCCACAACGTCCCAATCTGCAGAGAAATGTAGAATGATGATAACCCTCTAGAAAATCCCTCAAACTGATGGCCCTACCCCTGCAAACAAAACCCAACTGTCGGAATGGCCCCAGGCCCTCAAGATAAGCTGGATCAAACCTCCCTCGATAAGCTAGCCCTGAGACTAGAATGGTGTGGAGGAGTCTTTCATCCCTGAGACCAAGCTGTGGAACAAGGTGAGTGGATATTTCACCACTGAGTTTCTCACAAGGTTTTGTACAACAAAACCCCCAAACTAAATGCTCAAGAGCAATATCAAATGCTAATCCAAAACCAGAATGAATAATAGGTGCACCCCAACCTCTTACTTATACTTTTCCTTCTAATTCTTTATTGAGTTAGGTTAACTCCCAGGGTTAATCTTCTATTCTTCTGTTGAGTTATCTTTTACTTATTTATCCTTTTCCTTTCTTAAGTCAACTTAAAAATATAACTTTTAACTTCTTGAATTTCCCCCCCTCATTGTGAGACTATGAACTAGTGGGGGTGCCCAGGCCACTGAGTCTCCTCATCACCTCTCTAAGAGGTGGGGGACATTACAGTCTCCCCTGCTTGAAATTGCTTTTCCTCAAGCAATTCCAAACCTACTTCTCTAACCACATGCTCCTGCTCCCATGTGGCATCCTCAATGGGTAAATCCTTCCACCTGATCAGATACTCCTTGATGCTTCGGTTTCAGAGCCTCTTCTCTCTGACTTCTAACACCTCCTTTGGAATCAAAACAAGATGTCCCTCCTCATCCATGGGAGGCAATGCCTCAATAGGCCTGACATGTTGACCGAGGGATGTTTCAAGGCACGAGACATGGAAGACGTTGTGAATTTTTCTACCTTGTGGAAGCTCTAGCTCATAAGATACTACCCCTATCCTCTTGGTGACTCTGTAAGCTCCAAAGAAATGTGGCTGCAGTTTCTCCGCTCCGCTTCTCTTAATGGAGGCCTGCCTGTATGGTTGCAACCTCAAATAGACTAAATTGCCAACCTCAAAGGTACGATCAACTTTGTGCTTGTCTGCTTGGACCTTTTGTTAGTTTTGTGCCCTCTGTAAATGATCCTTCAATTCCCCGAGAATGTATTGGCTTTTCTATATCCAATCCTGTACCATCAGAGCCCTGCTGTCACCAAATGCAATCTCCACAAATGATAAAGGGTCATAGATATATAAAGCTCTAAAGGGTGACATGCCAATGGACATATGTTGGATGGTGTTGTAGCAATATTCTCCCAAATGTAACCATCTGACCCATGCTTTTTGTTGTCCTGCTACGTAGTTTCTGAGGTAACCTTCCACCCATTTGTTGACTATCCCAGTCTGACCATCCGTCTAAGGGTGATAGCTAGTACTAGGAGTCAATGTCGTAACCACTAATATGAACAACTCCTACCAAAACGTACTCATGAATTTGTTGTCCCTGTCACTGATGATGGTTTTGGGTAGGCCGTGTAGTCTGAACACCTCTCTAAAAAATAATTCAGCCACCTGTGTTGTACTGAAGTCTATGGCTATGGTAAAAAAGTGTGCAAACTTCGTCAACCTGTCTACCACCACGAAAATACAATCTTTCCCCTATTCTCTGGGCAACCCGGTGATGAAATCCATGGATATACTTTCCCACTTGTGCTCTGGAATAGGTAGGGGCTGCAACAGTCCTGCAGGGTGTGTGTGCTCATCCTTGTTTTTTTGGCATGTAGTGCATTCTTTGACATGATTCATCACATATTCCTTGAGGCCTTTCCATGTAAACCTCTCTCTCACCTGCCTGTACATCTTACTGATGCCCTGATGCCCTGCTACTGGTGAGTTATGACATGCATGCAGGATCTTAGCTTTGAGAGCTGATCCAGGAACTAAAAAGATCCAGCCTTTGTAATATATGAGGTCATTTATGACCCTGAAGTTGTCATCATGTATTTTCCCATCCAACAGTTGACAAGTGAACTGATCCTTTGCATATTCCACTATCAAGTGTTCCTTCCAGTCGACTAACATACCGGACATGGAAAGAATGGATTGCCTTCTGGATAATGCATTGGCCACTACGTTGTTCTTCCCTTTGACGAATTCAATGTCAAAGTCGTAGGCTTGTATTTTTCTTACCCATTTTTGTTGTCTTTCATTCAAATCCTTCTACTCCAATAGATATTTAAGACTGTTATGGTCTTATTTGACCACAAACCTTGCACCTACCAAATATTCCCTAAATTTGGCTAGTGCATGCATGATAGCCAGCATTTCTTTGTCGTAAATGATGTAAAGTAGTTCAGGACCCCTGAGTTTTCGGCTTTCATAGGAAAGGGGGTGCCTATTCTGCATCAACACGGCTCCTATACCTTCCCCCCAGGCATCACACTCCAAAGTGAAGGGTATGCCGAAATCAGGAAGAGCTAGAACTGGGCAGGTGCTCATGACCTCTTTCATTTTCTCCATCGTGACTTGAACCTCATCATTCCATTTGATGGACCCCTTTTTGGTCAGGTCAGTCAAGGGTGCGCACAGTTGAGAAAACCCTTTGACAAATTTCCTATAGTATGTGCATAGGCCCAGGAATCCCCT
>JZKD02S1067318.1:155447-170930 GCA_000966675.3 Picea glauca
ATATGATTGATACATTCCATGGATGATATATTTTGGCACATTGCATGATGTTGATGTACATGGTTGATGTACATAGGTGTTGTGCATGATGAGCACACATTTTGTACAGGATGTAATTGGTTGATGTTTTGCTCCTGATTCTTTATTTCATTGTTGACATAACGTTTTCTTCATGATGCTTGGTATGGCATGAGTTTGATGCATGAACCAGCCCAAGGATCATTATATGGTAGCACAATGTTCATCTTGTAGAAAATATAAGGAAGAAATACCCATAGGGGGAGTCATTCTTCTTCCCATGATTCTTGGAGGAGATATTTATCAAATGCATACCTAGAAAAGAGCCCTATGCTTGAAGAAAGAGCATAGGAGAATAAGGTCAGGGGGAGAAATGGTCACAGAGGGAGTATGTTCGATGTATCTTCAGCATTACATCAGAGTGATATCCCTTGTTCAAAAGGGGAGAGATTATTCAGAGGAAGATAAAAGGAATTCAGACAGGGGGGGCATCCCCAAGGAGAGTTCAAGCAAGGGGAGCAACCCCAAGATGAGAATGGCCCTTTTCCATTGATGTCAAAGGGGGAGAGTTAATCACATTGATGTGATTGATGTTTATTGATGGGGAGAGATAGTCACATTGACTATTGATGTAGAGCATGCCTTATCAACATGTTGACATATATAATTGGCAATTGGTGTTGACATCAATGTTGGTATTGCCATCAATGCCAAAGGGGGAGATTGTTGGATCATTGATGCCAACGGTTTGATTGATTGATGTCAAGTGATTGATTGATGATTGATGTAATATAATATTTATTTTCCTTGATGAGAATGTATAGGTGAAGAGGGATCAATTAGTTGTCATTGATATGATGAAGATGGATCAATGAGTTGTCATTGATACATGATGAAGATGGATCGTTGTGGTTTTATTAGTATATGATGCATTGCTGGAAAAATATATAGATGACTCATTATTGTCTTATAATGATTGATAAGGTGCACAAATAGATGAACTCCAAATTTTTCCCCTTATGGTGAAAGCTCTCACGGGAAGGTGCTTTGCGGATTGAGTTATCCTAGAAGAATGGTTGGAGGACCCTTGCTCTAATTATTTTCTTATCATGATTGATAAGGTGCACAAATGGATGAGCTCCAAAGTGGTCCCCTTATGGTGAAAGCACTCACGGGAAGACGCTTTACGGATTGATTTATCCTAGAAGAATGGTTGGAGGACCCATGCTTGTATGTGGAATAATGAGATGAAGATCAAGGAAATTGTTGGTGAAAATATCCTAGATGGATAGTGGTTGTCATGCCATTTCTGATGGTATGTGAAATGTCACATAACTCCTCATGGTTTGAGAGTTATCGCCTTACAAAGATGAGGGACCCCCACATGAAGGCTTGAAGCCCCCAAGGTCAAAGAAGTCAAAGTGACCTAAAAGAAGAAATCATTGTTTAAATGATAAAGTAAAGTGACAAAGTCAAGGTGTATTATTTAAATAATAAAGAGAAGTGACAAAATCAAGAAGGAATATTTAAATGATAAAGTATTGGAGAACCTTCTATTTATGGAAAGTGGTTAACCCTAAAAATAAGGAAAATAGGTTAAGTGACATAAAAGAAGAAATCATAATTTAAATGATAAAGTGAGGTAACAAAGTCAAGGTGGATTATTTAAATAATAAAGAGAAGTGAAAAAATCAAGAAATGATAAAGAGAAGGAATATTTAAATGATAAAATATTGGAGAAATTTTTATTTATGGAAAGTGGTTAACCCTAAAATAAGGAAAATAGGCTAAGTGACCTAAAAATGTGCTAAGTGACCTAGAGGATGAAAGTATAAATAATATAGCAATGGTCTCTTGTAGATCATCCTTTTTGTGGATCAATGGAGAGCTTCTTGTGAGAATATCTTTTGGAGTATTGATGTAGAGCTTCTTGTGAGAGATTCTTTAGCATTTTTGGTGTGGAAAACTTGATCATATTGAATATATATAGGTGATTTAGGTAACCAAGGATATATAATCTGAATTTCAGAAGGAAGGTGAAGAAAAGAGTGTCAGAATTGAAGGGAGGATAAATTCTTTTCATAATGCTTTGTAAGGTATGTTATTTATAGGTCATCTCACCATTTTCTCTATAAATTGTTTTATATAATGATTAAGACCATGGGATTCATATTTAATTGAGGAAGCATATCCAAATATATGTGGTAAAAAATTCATCTTGTGGGTCGTTGTAGTTTTGGAGATACACTCCGTGGAAAATAGGGTTTGTGGCTAGTCTTGAAACTAGTCTAAAACAGGTGTTTCGGGTAAAAACGTCATAAATTATTTATAACATATCCAAATTAAGTGAGACAAATTGTGTTGGTTATATTATAGTCTGTAGTATGTTGTGTAACATGTTCATATAAATTCAATGAAAATGTTTTGTGGGGCATGCTCTACAAGGTCACTCTCTAGAATAAGCCAGAATTCATCAAGGTATGCCATTTTTGCTATAACTCCTTTTCTGAGAGGTTTCAAGTAGTTCCACCTAGAGGAATTGAAAAAAAACACCAAAGAACATTTTGTATCAGTTTCATATCTTTAATCATTACAGTTACAAGGTTATGATTATTTCAATTTGGGGTTGTTGACTGATCCAAAACTAGTCATGGTTGAGACAAGTAGTTGATGAGTTGGCACATACATGAGGTGTATAGTTGATGATGTTGGTAGATATCGATGATTCATTGTTGACTAGTAGTTGAAAAAGGATTGGTATATACTTGTTACACGGTTGAATGTACTTGTTTATGGTACAGATTGATTACAAGTTGTTTGGCACAGGTTGGTGCATGGTTGATGCACTTGTTTATGTTGACAGATTGATATCTGTTGAGGATTGTTGTCTCATCTCAATTGGTCTTAAGAATGTAAGATGAGTATTTAATATAGAGCTGGTGCTCTTGTATATTTTTACTCTATTCAGTTGTTGCTGAAAAACCCAGGGATTGAAGTCCATAACAAAAAGAAAAATTGTACATACATCTTGTGTTCTTTGTGTTCCTTGTGGAGATGATTTGTTGATGATATGTTGTTGATATATGTTGCTGATATGTATTCAAATATAACTAATTATAAATGACAACAATGAGTAATGAGGAAATGTTGAATTTTAACTAAGGATTTTTTGTGTAAGAGGGAATTTTTGGGAAAAAGATCCCCACACTCATTCACACCCCCATCTAAGCGTGGTAGGTGTGTCCAACAAATATTTGTTATAATGATTGTCACAACAAATAAGGAAAGGATAACAAGGTTTACGCTTGTATTTGTCATCAACGGGATGTGTTTTGGGTTTCTCATATTGTTGATTATTATTTTTTTCCTCGTTATTATTGCCCTTTCCTTTCTTTTTATTTTGATTTTTACCAGTAGGCGTATATTGAGCCGAATTAACTTTAGAAGTTTTACAGGGAGAAGGAGTAGGAGTAGGAGTATTTTTTACATTAGAAGTGGTAGACTTGGGATTGGTATGACCATCTTGTGTAGACTGAGTCTCAGCATGAAAGGTGTCAATCACACCATCAACAACATGAGAAGCTACTAGAGGTGTTGGAGTAGGATTTGTAGAAGGATGAGGAGCATCATGGATTAAGTCATAGAGTGTGTTTGTTTGTGAATAAACGAGATCTAGATATTGAGCATGACTAATCCCCTTCTCTTTAGTGATGACACCACCCATGGAAACATCACAGGCTAGAGGACCAATGAGTGATTTGGTAAACCACTCGAACAACATTTGATCAGGAATGGGAACTTTGATTAAACGTCTTCTCCTCCTCCACTCATGAATATGATCAAAAATATGAGTGGAAGAGGATTGTTTAAAAGAACTCAAAATTTTGGTTCATGTCTCATAATGAATGGGTAATTGGTAATGTGTTAAGAATGCCATGGCTAAGGTGTTAAAGTCATTAAAGAATCCTCGTGGCAACTCAATATACCATTTGGCTGCCAAACCCATAAGATTTCATTGGAAAAGTCGTAATCTAATAGAGTCATCCATCAATGAGTTGGATGAACACCAAAGATGGAATGTCATGATGTGAGTATTTGGGTCTTCTCCCAATCGACCATCAAACTTGGGAATTTAAGATGGTAATTTGGATGGTATGATGGGCCAATAAAGAGAATGAAAAATAGGATCATTCAAAATCCTAGATAAATTTGGCAAATCCAAAGTGGCAACAAAAGGCAATTGTTTGTTCACTTGAGGAAATTGGTAGTTTTGAGGAGGGAGTCCTTTAGGTATACCAGTAGGACCATAAGTAGTTTGTATATGGTTAGATAATGTTCCATGGGAAAGAAACATTAAACTGAAAATTTTGACTTCGGGTAAGATTCATAGAGCCTGGATACGGTTTTCTAAAATTGAGGGGTACAAAAGAGTTAACTTGAGGATGTTTCCCCCCAGACAGTTCTTGATTCCCTTGGAAGGAAATATTCCAAGGTTGATATTGTAACATAGGTATACCTTTTCCATAAACTTGGTTATGGCCTCCAACTTGAGGTTTCCCCCCAACTTGAGGTTGTCCCCCAATTTGAGGTTGCCCCTCAAATTGAGGTTTCCCCCCAACTTGAGGTTGTCCTCTAACAAGAATCTGAAAACCAGAAGCGACATAATGACTGGTGCCTCCAAATGGATTGAGCCACTAGGGTCAGGAAAATTATATCCCCTAGACAAATGTGGAAGAGGAACATAAGGCGCCCCAGAGAGAAGCTAGGTAGGTGTAGGAACAAAATGACTAGCAACATTATACCCAGGAGGAACAAAAAGTCTAGACCCTTCGGATGGATTCTGGGTAGGAATAGAAATGGAAGTATTCAAAGTGTTATACCTAGGGGGAAGTGACGTATTTGACCTAAGAGGAAGTGGTGTTCCAATAGGAACTTGAGTGATAACCACATTTCCATTAGAAACAATTTGTAACATCCCGCTCTGGCACATTGAGCGAACTTATTCTTTTGAGAACACTTGCTTGCAAGTGATTTGGATTGTTATCCTATTAAAACATTTGATTTTGATTATGAGGCTCTATGGGTTGATGACATGTTGTTTTATTTCATTGACATAGATTAGTGCTATTGACTCGGTTTACTGAGTGTACAGGATTCTAGACCTTGAGGATGTAGAGGCATAGATGGAACCCCTTCGACTCTGGATCGAATCAGGGAGTGTACCATTGGGGTTTGATTGTTTTATTATGATATTAGTGCATCTAATTAGATGATATGATATAGATGTGTTCTGACATGATTTGTTGATGATGCAGGCTGACGATAGCTTGCCGACCAGACTCACATGTGGAGTAAAGGGGTCACACATGACTACCAGAGATATTGAGGGAGAGGTGTGGATAGCATCCCTGCCACATCCTACTAGCACTCCCACCATGGCTCAAACTATAGGTTAACCTTTATGTAGTTCGAGAGGACCCACGATGTCATGATGGAAAACTATGACAGTCTCTCATGATGATTCTAAGGGGTGCGCAATAAGGCAGGGGCATTATTCCTTAGAGGCCCTTAGTCTCCCACAAGTTCACCTGGTGGAGTATTGACTCCAGGGGTTTTTTATGTCTACCAAGTCAGTCAAGAGACGAGTGGCACCCTTGGAGCACATAGTGCATCCTAAAGGGCATGTCACGCAAGGGAAACGGATTGGGGTGAGTGGCACCCTTAGAGCACCTAGTGCATCCTGAAGGGCACGTCGCATTGCTGATGATATATGAATGAACCTATATGGCCTTAGGATGAATAACGTGTGAAGATTTAAAAAATTAATTAATTAATTAATTAAAAAAAAGAAAATTTCCCTAATTGAATGTTGCCTAGTCCGAAAATTTAAGGTTTAAGTCTAAACTAAGCTAGTGGTAAAATTTTATCTATCTATAAAAAATATATATATAATAAAAATAATAATAAAAATAAAGAGTATGATCTTTGTTGAATCTTGTAACACGAAAGGAGTAAGAAATTTAATTGATTCATAAAAATCTGTTGGAATAAAATTTAAAAAGGGAATTAATCATTTTATTATCTTATCATAATTTAAAATATATTAATTAAAAGATAAAAGGGAAAAAAGGTTAATTTCCACACCTCCCTTTTTGAGTTCTAAATAAAAAGGGGAAAGAGGGAAAAATCTAAAATATTAGGAAACTAGGAAAAGAGGGAAACACAAAAAAGAAAAAAAGGAAACAAAAGGGAAAAAGAGAAAAGTCAAACTTAGTAAAGTATTTACCATTTAAGAGTTTTCTAATTTAAACTGAAATAACAAATTAATAGTGGGGAAAGTCATTAAAACCTATAAGAGAATTTGGGGACACCTAGGAGTGATTCTAGGAGTAACTCTAGGTGGGTGAGGGAAATAAAGATAATTAATTAATTAAAGAAATTAATTTTTGGAGGAATGAAGGGGATGGGTGACACTTGTACGAGGAGGAATTTTTAGGAATTAAAATTTAAAAACTTAACTAAACAAGATTTTTGGAAAGTAGGGAACCACGAAACTCTATATAATGAAGGGAGGAGATGGAGGTTGGATCTTCTTCTATTTTGCGTAATGTTACGCTACAGAAATATCTACTTGACTGATTTAACTTGTGGGAGTTGGGATACCCAGCTTGGTGAGGAGTGGTAGCTCGGCCTTAAGAGGCGAGCTGGGAGCTAGTCGAAATTTCTGGATAGTGAGTGTGTGGCCCCTTTGCGGCTCGGGGGGCTAAGGGGTAAGAAGAGTACCCCTAGCATTGGTTGGGAGGTATCGGTGAAGTCTCGTCGGTCGACACATGGGAGTTGCAAGGAGCATGCTGGATGTCCACTCCGAACAAGCAATGATACGCTTTCTTCATTTTCTATGGTAAATTGTGTTAGAACTTATGCTCGAATCTACATTTTTACTTGGGTAAGTGAACTGATTGTCTAGATGGTTTTATGATATTTTCTTAGCCTAGCTCGATGATATATTGACTCCCATGGCTTCATTTCCCTGCACGTCTTGACCACCTTGTTGCGTTGATTGTGACCTTCATGGTTGTTTAGCCTTCGTCCCTAGATTACCAGTCCTCGCTTGAGCAGTCGACCCGGAGCCTAATCTACAGTCGTCGCCTTAGCGTTAAAAGACCTATGGATATCAACGCCCTTCTTTTATGTGTGAGGATGATGAATGAAGGATGAACCTGTTAGCCAACAACCCTTGATGTTTGTCCCTGGATGATTGTTGGTTCCACCATCTAGAAACGACCTCTGCATGTGGGTTATCTCGTGTCCTGGTTGGTTTTCTCTATGACTTGATTCATAGAACCCCTGCAATCATTATGTGACCTTTCCCATTGGATCCTTGTGTTCTCTTACTATTGCCTACACTGTATTGGGGTTATATCAATGGAAGCACGAATTGATTCCCTGTCTACAAATTTTTGGGTATTCTGGCAATGGAAAAACACAATGGTTTCATGACTATATTTTTTTCTATTTTGTATTCTCGCAATGGAAAAGAGAAATGATTTCATGTCTACAAATTTTATAATTGGCATTCTGGTGATGGAAAAGAGGAATTATTCTTGTCTACAACTTTTATATTGGATATTCTGGCAATGGAAAAAAAATGATTTCTCTGTCTGCATTTTGTTTTACATTTCGGGCAATTTTTCCCTTGATGAAGATTGAGTTTTTCTTTAAAAAAAATTTGCCATGTGATTCTTGTTAATGCCCACGATTTGCAATTAATTGATGCCACGTTTTTTTCCTTCAAAATTTGAATGAGTTGTTAATACACCCACGAAATTGCTCTGATAGACTGACTGAGTTGTTTTCTAATACGCCCATGAAATTTCACTAATAGACTAATTGAGTTGTTGATTAATATGCACACGAAATTGCTTAAAAATGTTGACTAATTTGTTGTTGAAATTGCCCACGATTTTAGCAATTTAAATCATAAACTCACTTGCTGAAATTGACCACGATTTTGCCCTTAAATTGCTGACTGTGTTTGTTGGATTGGGCACAAAGTTGCCTTGATGTTGACTGAGTGTGTTGTTGCATGACCACGAGTTCGTCCTTCTGTAGTTGGTACTATCCTTTTTATTCTTCTTCTCCTTGAGTGTATACCCAACATTCTCACTGCCACACTTTAATTACCACAGCGATATTAATGGCCATGTAATTACCATGTTAATTGCATTAATAACTCCTATATTAATTGCCTTATCAATTGCCAGAACAATTGCTACAACAATGTTAATGGTCATTCGTTTCCCTTTTTGTTGTAATTGCCAGGTTAATTGAAATGTTAAATGCTATATTATTGCCTTATTAATTGCTAGGATAATTGCTACGAAGATGTCTTTGGTCCAATAATTGCCATGTTAATTGCTACCCTAAGTCAATGGTCAGTTGATTCCTTCTTATTGATTAAATTCCGCAGTGAGATAAATGGTTAACAGTTATGTAAATTGCCTTGTTATTGCGTTATTAATCGTTATGTTAACCGTCATATAAATTGCCTTTCTACTGTTATATTAATTTTTATGTTAACTAGCATGATAATCACCTTGTTAGTGTTATATTACTTGTTATGAAAATAGCCATGCAAACTACCCTGTTATTGCTAAATTAATTGTTATGTTAATCATTATGTTAAATTCCTTGTTAACTGTTGTAATAAATTGTTATGTAACAGATATGTAATTACCTTGTTGATTTGCTACAACAATGTTATTACCTGGCAGTTTCCCCCTCAATGATAATAAACAGCTAGTGTGGTTAGTTCGGTCATTATAGCTAAACTAATGTTGAGGTTTAATTGTTTATACATGCTAAAGGTAGCATTCCACTTTAAGAATGTTAATGTTGTTATTCAAGTTTATGGCTAGTTGGATGGGGATTTAGATTAATATAGAATTGTCCATTTAGGTTGTAATAAATATTAAAATTAGTATGGTGAGTAAAGACTAGATTGCAAATTTAGATATGTAATTGATGTTAGTTGGATTTATAGATATCGCCTAATTGGTAACTCAAACTCGCTAAATTTGAGTCGTAATTCATGTTAAGTTCGGTTGGTAACTCGTTGACTAATGGAATTTAGACTGGTTAATTGATTTGTAATTAACAACAATTTAAATCATAGATATTGACCTTTTAGCCTTGATTAATGGTTGGGTTGTTGACAAAGTCGTTTTTATCTTGCGCTTCCCATTGAGGGTGTTGTTGTTTAATTTTTTTTTAATGTTCTTATGTGGTTTTGTAAACGTTCAATGTGATTGGTTTTGCACACTGTAAGGGTTCTAGTTACTTGTGTAATTAATTTTGGGTGTGTTGGGTTGTTAGGATGATTGTCCTTAGCTTAGTAGGCTTGGTCTTCTTGTGTCGGGCGGGATGTAGACACCTCATTGTTCCTTAGAATAGTCACCAGCCTTGAGACCTTAAATGGTCAAAATCGATGGGAACCTAGGCTTGAGCATTTCTTATGTGACCATTACCGAGTAGGATGGGCGGGTATTCATCCTTATTCTTCGTCGGTTGAATGTCGTACATTGCTTCGAGGTGCTTGATGTGATTTTATGTTAGTTCATTATGTTGTTGTTGCATGAGTTGCATGCGTTGTGTTCATCGTCGTGTTGTGATGTTGAGTATAATGTCATTATTACCTTCCTACACACACAAAAAAAAAAACAATTAAGGGTGCTTTTATCGGTTTTACATTGAAGGAGTCGTACCGAATGGGGGATGTCACATGTGGTATTAGAGCGGGTTCAACCTGCGACTTGGGATCGCTACGGCTTTCATTGATGTGATTTGATTATAATGTTATTAATTGAGATGACTTGTATTTGTGTAGGTAATCATGGTTAGAGGATGCCGCAGAGGAAAACGACAGGGTGCTAGGGGAGGAGGCACAACACCTTCAGTAGCATCCATGCCTAAGGGATCTAACCCCCAGGGAGACGAGTAGGTTGTCGGACAAGAGCATATAGCAGTTGGCGATGTGGTCGAAATGATGAGATCTTTTTAGTGCATGTCTGAGGCACTGATCAACCATTTGGATAGAGATGAGGCTAGGGCACCGACAACTGCTGAGGTTCCATTGCATGCTCCGGTCAGTACTGGTAGCATTTATCATGAACTCTAGAAGGTCAAATTTCTTGAGTTCTTTGGTGCCACGGATGGCACAGCCGCCGAGGCATGGTTGGAGAACATGGTGATATGATTTGCACTTTATGATTATACCTCCAACATGAAGTTCGACATGGCGGTGTTTCAACTGAAGGGGAGCACTCTTCTATGGTGGAAGACGCTCCTATCGCAGCTGAACTTGGCCGTCGAAGACATGTCATGGGAACTTTTTGAGGAACGGTTCTGAGAGAGGTACCTTTCAGAGGAATTCATTGAGCATTAGCTCAATGAGTTCAATTCCTTACGACAGGGTGGTCGTACGGTGCCCGATTATGAGGCATGTTTTATGGATTTGCTCCAGTATGCTCTGCACCTTAACACTGAGAAACTTAAGGTCAACGGGTTCATGTTCGACCTTAACGACAACATAAATGAAAAGGTCAGGATTTTGATGCCTCAAACCTTGCATGATGCCATCTAGAAGGCCCTCATAGCAGAGGAGGAGATTTTTAGCGGGGGTCATACCAGGACTCCAGCGAGACTAGCAGGGCAGGTGTCATCTGGAGCACAATAGCATCAGACACCAACCAAACATACATCAGGATATTGTGGCTTCCAGAGGGTATCCACTTTCACTGCACCTCGAAGACCGACGCCTCAACGACAGAAACCTTATCGGGGACTACAACATTGAACACAACAACAATAGTTTAGGCCTATTCAGCATAACAGACCAGGATTCCAAGCCAGTGGGCCATCATCTTCTACTTTGGTACCAGGACTACTAGGCCGAAGAAGGGGTGTTGGATGTGTGGGGAGCCACACTACCAGTGCGACTGCCCTGTGGAGAGGACTAAATCATCTGGATCAGATGGACCCACTACCATGGGAGATATGGGCAAGGCCCATCGGATTCATGTAGTGGTGAATAACCACCAGGAAGAGCATTAGTCAACTGTTCTCAAGACAATAGGTACTGTCGCTGACCAGACCCTTAGTAGTTTGATAGATCCTAATGCTACCAAGAGTTTCATTTCGGGTGCAACGCTAAAAAGGATTAAGGTAAAGGCAGTCAAATAGGATTAGTTTAGCTTCATAGAGATGGCCTTGAGAGCCAAACAAAAGGTTGGAGGAAAGGTTACAGGTTGTTTCCTTAACTTGGGAGAGTTTGTCACAAGGGATGACCTGTACGTCATGATCCTAGCATCTTATGATGTCATGATTGGTATGGACTGGTTGGAATCGCATGAGGCAATACTCAACTGTAAGACAAAATGGTTGAGACTGGTCGATGATGAGGGATGGAGACGTGTGATTGTAGGATAGAACTAGGGAGTTTCCCTGAGGTTCATCTCTTCCTTACAGCTATGGAAGAGCATGCGCAAGGGGTGCAAGCTTTATGCAATCCTTGTGTTAAATGAGAAGGGAATAGCGGAAGGTTTAGAACACATTCCGATGGTGAGAGAGTTTTCAGATGTATTTTCGAAGGAGTTACCTGGGATGTCACTGGAGAGGGAATTGGAGTTTACTATAGACCTAAACCAGGAACTGAACTGATAGCTAGAACGCCTTATCGGATGTCAAACCCGGAGTTACAGGAGTTGAGAATGCAACTAAAGGAATTGTTGGACCAGGGACTGATACGTCCTAGTGTGTCACCGTGGGGTGCACCTGTTATTTTCATACGAAAGAAGGATGGGTCGTGGAGGCTCTGCATTGACTACCATCAACTGAACAAGGCCACGATCAAGAATCAATATCCATTGTCGAGAATTGATGATATGTTCTATCAAATGAAGGGCACAATGGTGTTCTCAAAGATCAACTTGCGATCAAGATACCACCATTTATAGATTAAGGAAGATGACATCCCTATGACCAACTTTAAGATGAGGTTTGGATATTATGAGTTTACTGTTTTATTGTTTGGACTGACAAACTCCCTAGGAGTATTTATGAGTTTGATGAATGGGGTGTTATGGGAGTACTTGGACAAGTTCGTCCGGGTATTCATTGATGATATTTTGATCTACTCTGAGACGACAGAGGAGCATGACAAGCACTTGCACTTGGTACTATAGTGTCTGCGAGAGCACAAACTGTATGGGAAGTTGTCCAAATGCTCTTTTTATCAATCAAAGATTCACTACTTAGGGCATGTCATCTCCGGCAAAGGCATCGTCCTGGATCCAGCCAAGTTCTAGGCTATTATGTAATGGAATGCACCGATGAATGTCCTGGAAATGCGTAGCTTCATGGGTTTAGCAGTATACTATCGACGGTTCATCAAGGGATTTTCAAAGATATCAAATCTGATCATGGAGTTGCAGAAGAAGAACAAGAATTTTGTTTGGACCAAGAAATGCGTGGAAGCATTTCGGAGGCTCAATGAGTTTTTGACAACAACACTGATACTAAAGGTCCCTGACATGGACACGGACTTCTTGGTATGCACTGACACATCCAAGGAAGGCTTAGGTGGGGTCTTGATGCAAGACAGACAAGTGATCGCTTACATTTCAAGGAAACTGAGAAGGCATGAGGAGAACTACATGACACATGATTTGGAGTTGTTAGCCATCGTATATGCCTTGAAGGTTTGGAGACACTACCTTGTTGGATGAAAATTTGAACTAAAGACTGACCACTGTGGACTACAACACATATTTATGCAAAGCGACCTGAACGTGCGACAACGATGTTGGTCAGAATTTCTTAGCAAGTACGACTTTGAGATTACTTACATAAAAGGAACAGTGAATCGAGTGGCGGATGCATTGAGTCAGAGACCACGCATCTTTTCGGTGTTGCCTCTTAAGATGAATTTGCGTGAAAAGGTTCTAACTTTACAGCATGATGATGACTGGTACAAAGAGGTCGAGGGTTTTATCGGACAAAACACAATGATGGTGCCATGATTTGAAGGATTTTCATTTGATAGTGATGGATTATTGAGGTTTAAAAATCGGATCTACATACCACCGAATGACGAGTTGAGGATGTTGATCCTGAGTGAGGCTCATAGAGTAGTTTACATGGCTCACCCGAGATTCACGAAGATGAGGGCAGACCTTAAACCCTTATTCTTCTGGAAGGGAATGAAGGCATACATAGTCAACTATGTGGCCAGATGTCTAGAATGTTAGCAAGTAAATGCGGAACATAGACACCCAACAGGATTACTACAACCACAGGCTATTTCGAACTCTAAATGGGAAGTTATTTCGATGGATTTTATTGTTCGATTGCCACTTACGGCAAGGAGACATGACTCGATTTTTGTAGTAGTAGAAACTCTGACGAAAAGTGCTCACTTTATTCCTGTGCGTACGACGTATCAGGCACCTGACATAGCTAGATTTTTCATCAGTGAGATTGTCAGGCTGCATGGCGTGCCTAAGAGGATTAGATCTGATCGAGGATTAGTGTTTACTAGACGATTTGGATGAGTTTCCAAGAGGCCTTGGGAACCCAACTTAACTTTAGTACTGCGTATCACCTAGAGAATGACAGGCAGACAGAACAAATGAACTAGACCTTGGAAGACATGTTGCACATGTACGTGATGGACCAACCAAAGCATTCGGAAGAATTCTTGCCACTAGTGAAGTTTGCTTAGAACAACTGTTACCAGAGCACCATTAAGATGGCTCCTTTCAAGTTTCTTTATGGGAGATCATGTTGGATGCCTTTGAGTTGGGATCAACTTGAGGATAGAGTCCTGGTGGGACCAGAAGCGATCCAAGAAATGGAAGAGAAAATGCAAACAATAAGACAAAGTATTAAAGAAGTGCACGATCGACAGAAGAGTTATGCCAATGCGCACTGTGTCGACCGTAGTTACGAGGTCGACGATAGAGTCTTCTTGTGGGTTAAACTGCGTAAGATTTCGATCAAGTTTGGGAAGGAACCTAAATTCTCTCCTAGGTTTGTGGGACCTTTCGAGATTGTGGAGAAAAAGGGGCCCATGGCCTATCGACTAGCCTTTCCTCATTCTTTGAGGCACATGCATGATATTTTTCATGTATCTGTTTTGAGACATTATATTAGTGATCCTACACATGTTATTGACATGATTTCCTTCCAAGTGTCAGACGAGTGGGAACTCATGACTGAGCTAATCCACATTTTGGATCATCGCATTCTACAGCTACGACGTCGAATAGTATATCAGGTCAACATCTAGTTGGACAATTATAGTCCACACTCGGTGGCCTGGGAGGATGCATATGATATGCACCAGTGATTTCCATTTTTGTTTGATAGATAGACTTATGACACTGTGATACACTTTATTTCGGCATTTATACCATGAAACTTTGGGACGAAGTTTAGACCAAGAGGGGTGTATGTAACATCTCGCTCTGTCATGATGAGAAAACTTATTCTTTTGAGGACACTTGCTCACAAGTGATCTAAATTATTATTCTATTAAAACATTTGATTTTTATTATGAGACGTTATGGGTTGATGACATGTTTTTTTACTGCATTGACATAAATTGGTGCTATTTACTCGGTTTACTGAGTGTGCAGGATTCTAGACCTCAAGGATGCAGAGGCATAGATGGAACCCCTTGGACTCCGGATCGAGTCAGGGAGTGTACCATTGGGGTTGGATTTTTTTACTGTGATATTAGTGCATCTGATTAGATGATATGATATGGATATGTTCTGACATGATTTATTGATGATGCAGTCTGACAATAGTTTTCCGACTAGACTTACATGT
The DNA here is from genome assembly GCA_000966675.3 of Picea glauca. Lineage (NCBI taxonomy): Eukaryota > Viridiplantae > Streptophyta > Pinopsida > Pinales > Pinaceae > Picea > Picea glauca. The sequence continues at coordinate 170,358 of JZKD02S1067318.1, forward strand.
GGAGTAAAGGGGTCACGCACGAATACCAGAGATGTTGAAGGAGAGGTGTGGACAAAATCTCTGCCACAGTATACTAGCACTCCCATCGTGGCTCGAACTGTAGGTTAACATTTACCTAGTTCAAGAGGACCCACGATGTCGTGAGGGCAGACTACGACAGTCACTCACGATGATTCTAAGGGATGCGCAATAAGGTGGGGGCCTTATTCCTTAGAGGCCCTTAGTCTTCCACAAGTTCACCTGCTGGAGTATTGAATCCAGGGGTTTTTGATGTCTACCAACTCAGTCAAGAGGCGAGTGGCACCCTTGGAGCATGTATTGTGTCCTGAAGGGCACGTTGCGCAAGGGAAACATATTGGGGCGAGTGGCACCCTTGGAGCACCTAGTGCGTACTAAAGGGCACGTTGTGTTGCTGATGATAGATGAATGAACCTAGATGGCCTTAGGATGAATAACATGTGAAGATTTAAAAAACAAAAAAAACAAAAAACAAATTCCCTAATTACATGTCACCCAGTACGAAAATTTAAGGTTTAAGTCTAAACTAAGCTAGTGGTAAAATTTTATCTATCT
>JZKD02S1067318.1:171084-196275 GCA_000966675.3 Picea glauca
TATATATATATATATATATATATATATATATATATATATATATATATATATATAAATAAAATAAAAATAAATAAAGAGTATGATCTTTGTTAAATCTTGTAACACGAAGGGAATAAGAAATTTAAATGATTCATAAAAATCTCTTGGAATAAAATTTAAAAAGGGAATTAATCGTTTTAATATTTTATGATAATTTAAAATATATTAATTAAAAGTAAAAAGGGAAAAAGGGTTAATTTCCACACCTGCCTATCCGAGTTCTAAATAAAAAGGGGAAAGAGGGAAAAATCTAAAATATTAGGAAACTAGGAAAAGAAGGAAACACAAAAAAGAAAAAAAAGGGAACAAAAGGGAAAAAGAGAAAAGTCAAACTTAGTAAAGTATCTACCATTTAAGAGCTTTCTAATTTAAATTGAACTAGCAAATTAATAGTGGGGAAAGTCATTAAAACTTGTAAGAGAATTTGGGGACACCTAGGAGCGATTCTAGGAGTAAATTTAGGTGGGTGAGGGAAATAAAGATAATTAATTAATTAAGGAAATTAATTTTTGGAGGAATGAAGGGGATGGGTGACACTTGTATGGGGAGGAATTTTTAGGAATTAAATTTTAAAAACTTAACTAAATGTGATTTTTGAAAAGTAAGGAACCACAAAACTCTATATAATGAAGGGAGGAGATGGAGGTTAGATCTTCTTTTGTTTTGCATAATGTTACGCTGCAAAAATATCTACTTGACTGATTTAACTTGTGGGAGTTGGGATACCCAACTCGGTGAGGAGTGGTAGCTCGCGTAGACCTCGACCCTTGGGCCAAGATCTTCTCAAGATCGTTTTAAATCTGCCTTCTTGAGTCTGATTGACTCTTTGGTTTTCCCCACAGGGAATTCCTCACACACTCGGTGGTGTATCCATAGGTCCTTATGAGTATGCCTCGTGTGATCAACCACAAAGCAGCACTCAAGTATCTTGATCTTAGTAAGATCGTGCCCTTCGACGAACTGGGACTTCGGGTTTCACAATTTTGTGATCCCTATTATCGAGAGTTCCTGTCTCTACAACCTTCGAAACCCAAAATTTCAAATTCCGATGTGTTCAGCAAAGGTTGGCTTCCCAATGAAATTTTCACTTCATCGGGGTTTCAGACTTCCCAACTTCGTGAATCTAGATGCAAGTCTCCCAGTCCTTCAACCTCCAAAACCCCAAAATGGTCAACGAGGTTTGACTCCACCTATTTGACGGAGACATGCCACCTGTCCACTCAAATTATTTCTATCTCTGATGTGGATTCTCACCACCTGTCACTCTTCCCATCTTTCGGGACTTGAACAAGCCTCCAACTACCGTTCCCATAACACTTCGAAATCCTAAATTCCGAAATCCTTCACTTAACAATTCTTTCACGATTCAAGAGTTAGAATGACCACGGATTTTGGCTTACACTCTAGACTTATGAACTTTGAATCCCCGAAATGATCTAACAGCTCACAACAAATCACGATCAATGATCAACATTGATTCCTGATACCAAAGTGATGGGTTTGTCCACCCCTATACACCTTGCAGCTTTTCTAGATCCTACGGTCCTCACGACCTAGCGAGCTCTCCTCGAAGAATTTCAACCGCTCGTTACCTTCTTGACATCTTCTGTGAAATGAATCAGTGTTCTCCCACTGGGACTTAACTTCTGCGAGAATTTTTCAATATTCATTTCCCTTTGAGTACTTTCAAAGGTGTTGACCCTCCTGAGCTTTCGCTTGCAACTCAAGTCTTGAAAGGACTCCTGCATGTCCTCCTTGCGGAAATATTTCAAATACTTCTAAGTATTTGATTCTTGACTATGTGCACCCTCTGCAACAACAGTCCCTCACCTTTCAACCTTAGTTGATAAGGTTAAGGTCTCGACTAGCCTGCGCACACCTTGCATGGATTTTTTGCTTCACCTACACTTTTGCTGGAATGAGAACAATGGTATCTCTCCTGAGCTTTCTGAGATAAAACTCAGAACCCTGGTCAACGCACACCTTGCAGACATTTCACTGCACTCCTTGCAGGAACTTCCCTCACTCAAGAAGAGAAACAATTGAAATGCATTCTCTCTCTCTCAAAGACTTCAAACATTTATCATGAAATCATACATTCACACAGTATTAAAACAAATTCATAATAGAGAGACTAAAACAACTATAAGCATACCATTCACCATGTATAAACAGAAAACATCATAACACCATGAAATCTGACTCAAAGCTTCATATATTAATTCAAAGCTCCTGTACATGGGTTCTTCATTCCAACTCTCTGTTACAACTCTCTTCTTCTATCCTGTGCTAATGTTAATGAAACAATGATACAAGAGTGAGGGTGTCTATATTCGTTTTTCCTCCTGCTCTTCTAAACTGTCTAATCTATAATCTAAATATACCTACTTTCAATAATAGGGCTTAAATGCCTTTTACATTGACAAATGAGAGAAAATCACTCAAGATCTATTTACAACCTCCAATATATAAATGCTAAGTACGCCTTCTTCCTAACTATTACATTAATGCCTTTTAAGTTCAATTCAAAATGGTTCTTATGAAAACATGCTCTTTTTCTTCCTCTGCGCATCCAGCTAATTTCTTTGGCTTAGTCGCATGATTTGGGCTTTGCACAATGCTCCTGCATCATACTCCCTCGCTTGAAAATTTTCAAGAACTCTTGTTCATGAGCTCTTGCATGGCCTGTCCATGCTTCTAAATTTCTGCTTCATCTTCCCAACTGGCATCTTCAAGTGGATGTCCCTTCCATTTGACCAAGTATTCAAAATACTCTTTTCTCTTGGTCTTCCTGTTAACCAACTTGTCAATTATGCTTTCCATCTGTGGATTTTCAGCTACAGGCATCTCTTTTTTCCATTGAACTTCTCTTTGTTCCTCCTTTTCTCCTATTTATTCAGCTCTGTAAGGGTACAAATCCACAATATTGAATATCGGTGAAATTCTGATCCCATCAGGTAATTCAATCTCATATGCGTTTGCCCCAAATTTCCTTATGACCTTGTATGGTCCAATCTTTTTCATCTTCAGTTTGTTATATGTTCCTCTTGGGAACCTCTCCTTCCTCAGATGTGAAAGAATCAGATCACCAACTTCAAATTGAAGTTCTCTCCTATGTTGATCTACTCTGCACTTGTATTCTTGATTTGAATTATGTAGTCGTTCCTTGACTCGATTGTGAAGCTCCTTCATTGCTTCTACAAAGTCCTCTGCACTAGCACTTCTGAATTCATCTTGTTCTGAATCTTTCAATTCAGAAAATCCCCTTGGCTGCATTCCATATACAATTTGGAATGGACTCTACCCTGTGATTCTAGTAAGTGAATCATTATAAGAAAATTCTACCTGTGGCAGAATGTGATCCCACTGACTGTGGTGTTCAGTCACTAGGCTTCTCAACAAATCCCCCAAGATCCTGTTCACAACATCTATCTTTCCATTCGTCTGAGGATGATACACTGAGCTAAAAGACAAACTTGTCCCCATCTTCTTCCATAAAGTCCTCTAGAAATGTCCCATGAACTTGGTATATTGATCAGAAACAATACTCCTTGGAAAGCCGTGAAGTCTGACGACTTCCTTGAAAATTAGGTTCACAATATGAGTTGCGTCACTGGTTTTCTAGCATGGTATGAAATGTGCCATCTTTGAAAATCTGTCAACTACCACAAAGATTGAATCACATCCTCTTTGCATTATTGGTAGTCCCAATATAAAATCCATGCTCACTGCGTCCCACGACCTCTCAAGTATGGGTAATGGCTAGTATAGCCCTGTATTCTTCCTTTTCCCTTTTGTGTGCCGACAAATCCTGCATCTGTCCACAAATTTCTTAACATCTGTCCTCATCGCTGGCCAAAAATATGAGCCAATCCTCCACTATGTTTTTCTTTCAACAAATTCTCCCTCATGGAGCATTTTGGAACACATAGTTGATTGCCCCTGAATAACAATCCATATTGGATCATATATTCAGTCCATTGGCTTCTGTTCCTAAGAATTGGATTCTCAGATGCTTCATATGCTTCCTTAAAATCTAGGTTATCCCTGTACATTTCTTTGAGGTTATCAAAACCAAAATTTTTGACTCTAAATTCCTGCATAAGCAAAGATTTCCTGCTAAAAGCATCATCAACTTTGTTAGCGGTTCCAGAAATATGCTTAATCACAAAAGAAAATTTCTGCATGAATTCAACCCATTTAGCATGTTTTTGGTTCAACTTCTCCTGTCGAGTCACGAATTGTAAAGCATGATTATCACTGTACAAAACAAACTCTTTAGGAACCAAATAATGTCTCCATTTCTTCAGTGCTTATATGACCGCATAGAATTCTTTTTCATATGTGGAGTACTTAACCTTCACTTCATTCAGTTTTTCACTGAAGTATGTTATCGACTCATCATCTTGGCTTAAGACTGCTCCAATTGCAAATCCACTCACGTCACACTTGACCTGGAATGTCTTGCTAAAATCTGGCAAAACCAAAATTGATTGCTCAATGATATTCTTCTTCAGTAGGTTGAAACTCTTCTCTGCTTCCTCTATCTAGTGAAAAGATTTATGTTTTTTCTTCATCGTATCCATCATTGGTGCGCTAATTCCACTGAAGTTTTGTATGAATTTCCTGTAGAAACTAGCTAGACCATGGAAGGTTCGAACTTCAAACACACTTTTCGGTGATGGACAATTCTTGATTGCATTCACCTATTCGAGATCCATCTTCAACTCATTTGCAAAGATAACAAAACCCAAATAAATGAGTTATGTCCTCATAAATGATGATTTCTTCATATTTATTAGCAATTTCTCTTGTTGTAATCTCTTCATCACTGCAGCTAAATGCTTTAAGTTCTCTGCTTCTCTCTTTCTAAAAATTAATATATCATCAAGATATACAATGATGAATTTCCCAATGAAATCCTTCAGGACTTTGTTCATCAATCTCATGAAAGTACTAGGTGCATTCGTTAAACCAAATGGCATGAAAATCCATTCATAAAGCCCCTCATTCATCTTGAATGTTGTCTTCCATTCATCACCTTCTCTCATACGAATCTGATGATATCCGCTTTTCAAATCAATATTTGAAAAAAATCTTGCTCCACTCAAGAAATCCATCAAATCATCCATCTTTGGCAATGGAAATCTGTATCTGATGGTAATCTTATTGATTGCCCTTGAGTCGGTACACATTCTCCAGCCTCCGTCTTTCTTCGGGCTGAGTACTGTTGGTACAACACATGGACTCAAGATTTCTCTAATCAATCGCTTGTCCATTAAGTCCTAGACTTGTATCTTGACTTCTTCATTCTCCCGCAACGTCAATCTGTACGCTGCTTTGTTTGGTAAATTGGATCCAGGTATAAGATCGATGTGATGGCTTATACTCTTGATTGGTGGCAAGGAACAAGGTAGTTCATCCACTACTATATCAGTGAACTCTTCCAGCAATTTCTGGATTTCCTCTGGTAAATCATCCACTCTTGTACTGGTCAAAACAATTCTAGGCTTCCTGACCACAATAAATTGTGTGTCTTCCTTCTTCTTAACCTCTTTAAGAAGTTCCTTCCCACTCATGAGAAGTACATTGTTGCTGACCTCTAGTTTCATTTCTTTGTCCTTGATCGGCAACAACATGTGCGTCCTACCGTTCTTCTTTGGGGTGTATGTGTTCTTTATCCCATCATGAATCACATTCCTATCATATTTCCATGGTCTACCCAACAATAGATGACAAACATCCATGGGAATGACTTCGCATAATATTTCATCCTTATATCCTCCTGTTTTAAATTCAACTAAACACTATTTAGTGACGTTTACCTGATGTCCTTCTTGTAGCCATGAAACTTTGTATGGGCTTGGATGTACGATAGTCTCTAGCTCCATCTTTTCTACCATCTCTGTAGAAATGAGATTGTTTGTGCTACCACTGTCCATGATGACCTTGCATACTATGTCTTTTGTTTTGAAAATAGTTTGAAATAGACTGTTCCTTTGGGTTGGGTTCTCTGCCTCCTTCTCCGGCTTCAAGAGAACTTTCCTCATCATCAAGGATATTCCGCCCTCAACATCTTCTACCTCAACATTCTGTCCTTATGCTTCGGCAATGTGAGTCTCACCACCTTCTTTCTTTCTTTCTGGACACTCATAAGATTTATGTTCATTTTTTCCACAGACAAATCATTTCACTTCACCTCCTCAGCCTCTTCCTCTTCCTCTAGCTCAAGGAAATAATTTCTATCAGCATACTGCCCTCTCTATGAGCTTCCTCCTCTCTCAATTTGAGTTTAAGGTTTCTTCCCTTCTTCTTTAGGTCCCTGAGTTCTGTCTTGGGCAATTATTTTTCCTCTGACTTGAATTCTACCTCGGCCTCTTTGACCTTGATTTCGGCTCAGATTCTCTTCAGCTTTCATATCCATCTGATAAGCATCTTCTACAGTTCGAATGATCATCATGCTCATCTCATATTGGATGTCATATCTCAGACCATTCATGTACCTGGAAACTTTTTCATCATCTCTTTCCCGATGACCTGCTCTGATGTTTATCTTGTAGAAATTTTCAGTGTATTCTTTCATTGACATCAACTTCTATCTCAAATTTTGCATCCTCTGAAACAGAGTAATTTGATAGTCCTTGGGTATGAATTTGGCTTTCATCTTCGCAACCATTCTATCCCAACTTTTGATTTTTGGCTTTCCTTTGCAATGTCTGTCAGCCTACAGTTCATCCCACCATAGTGTTGCATGCCCTTTAAGTCTAGTGAAAACATTTTTGACTTTCTTGTCTTCCTTGACATCCTCATAGTCGAAGTGTTTATCTAGAGCTCTAATCCAATCTAGAATCTCTTCAACATCCAAGTTTCCCTCATACACTAAAATGTCCATTTTCTCTCTAGCACCTATCCTTGCGACAACCCTGAATAGGCGTTCATCTGCAGCATCCTTGACCGCAACTTCTTCTCCTTCATTTCTAGCTTCATTTTCACTGTCAACCTTGCTGATATCCCTAGCGTCAACTGTGTGCCTCTATGTTGTCTCCATGGCATCAAGCTTGGAACGTAACTCACACATTTCTCTTTCCATTGATGGATTAGGCATTGACATTGGCTTGTCTCTTCTTCTCAGTGGAATGGTTGTAAAATTGTTCTCTTTTCTTTGTTACAGAAAGAAAAGACTTGTTATGCAGCTCTAATACCACAATTGGCATAGACCTCGACCCTCGGGCCAAGTTTCTCTCAGGATCGTTCTAAATATTCCTTCCTGAGTCTGATTGACTCTTTGGCTTTCCCCATAGGAAATCCCTCACACACTTGGCAGTGTATCCATAGGTCCTTATGTGATGCAGGAGCATCGTGACCTCCAAAAGCCAACAAGGAGCCAGCGCATGTGTTTCTAAACCCATGACATATAAGCTTGATAAATTTTGATAAATTTTTGAAATTGCATTAAAGATGAAGCGCCATATCCTTCAATGAACATTTATGAAGGAGTGTCTATTGTATTATATCATACCTCGAGCCTTACGCTCTTGTCTGAAATAGATAGGAAGGAATTTAATAGATTTGATGCAGGTAGATAGATTTTAATTGTAGATTTGATAGCTTGAGGCTTCAAGAGGGAAAATGGATATAGACACCCTCCTTTGTGTATTGTAAGATTATCAAGCATTCTGAAGAGAAGAGCAAGCAGACAACTTGTGGAGAGCCCTCATGTATAGATTGGATTAATAGAGAGAAATTTTGATTCAATCCCATGACTGGTGTTGTTTCTCTATGTATGTTGCTTATGTGCTTGTGAATGTTTGTTTTCTTGGTATGAAATTGCTTTGAATACACTTTGCAGATGATTTCATGGAATTAATTGAAGTTTGAGAGAGAAGAGAATGAGTTTCAATTGTTTCTCTGTCTGAGCCAGGAGATTCCTGCATAAGGTGCAGTCGAATTCATCCGCATAGAGTGCGTTGATGAGGTCAGATAGTTGAACTCTTATTCTCATCTGCCCATAAGTTGAATTGGGTTGTTAGAACCATGCAGGTCAAGGTTGGAGTCTCAGTAGCTAGTCTGAGAAAAGGAAGGCAGGGATTATTGTTGCCGGAAGTGCACAGAGTCCAGAAGATCCAACACTTAGAGAGTGATTGGACGCTGAGCGTAAGGAGTGCGCCAATATTCAATTGAAGGAGTCGAGATTGACAAGCTCAGGAGGGATAGTTCCTTCTTGATACCGTAGGAGAGGGACCCAGGAGGGGCTCGAATAGAAACGGAGCTTTGGAGTAGGAGAAATTCTCAAGGAGGAGAATCAATGGTCAAGGTTAGCAGGACGAATTCGCGAAATTCCGTTGACTCTTGGATCGTGGAAAAGTTGCGAGAGGTTTAATCCTTAGGCGCGGGAGAGAAGGACCAAAGTCCATCAGGATTTGGAGTTCGGCATTTGGCAAGATAAGAGTTCCATGGTTGTTGAAATCACGAGTAGCGATTTCCCGATTTAACGGTGGCCGTCGATCGCTACAGAGACACGTGGCACGAGATCCCGAGAGGTCAGGATTCGGTGTTCGGAGTTTTCCACTGCAACGGAATTACCACCAGTGAAATCGTGAACCCGTGACTCCCGATCGCACGAGAGAAGTAGGTGACATGGTTGAGTGGGATCACAAGGTTTAGTGGAATACAGGTGGCGTCAGATCGGAGTTCAGGGTTCGAGGAATTGGAGGGTGTGTGAACTGCAACACCCCATTCGCCGATTTCCCGATAGGGAAATCCCCGATGAGCGGAAGCGTTGACCCGTTGACCCATTGGGGTTCGTAGTTTTGAATTTCATAAGGATCGTGCATGCTTGTTTCACGATATCGCGAAACCCGATTTCCCGATAAGCGAAGGGAGATCGCAGGAGGAGTAACCTGTGGGTACGAAGAGTCCCGATATGGGATTTGAAGAGTAATATAACTCTGCGGGCCAAGTTTAAAGAAGGTCCTGGCAAGAGTGGGTTGCCTCTGAGGGCACACCTACGTCAAGGTGGTATCAGAGCCAGGAGAAGAGTTCTCTTTGTTCCGGTAGCAGAGAGAAGCGGATTTCGCCATGCCGCCGAGAAGAGGTAGACAATCACCCAATCCAGAGAGGGAGAGGGAATTGTCCAGGGAAAAAGAAATGTCCAGGGAAAGAAGCAGACATGGACAGAATGTAGAAATAGAGAGGGAAATATGAAATCTTCATGCTAGAATGGGAGATATGGAAGCAACGCAGAGGCACACAACAAATATAGGAGATCTGAGTGACTCCGAAGGTGAAGCTGAAGCTGTACCAGAAGGTGGAGTTGCAGCAGAAGATGCAGAAAATGAGCGATTAATCAAGGCTATCACCGGGATGAGTGCGAAGGTAAGGATGGACATTCCATCTTACGAGGGAAGCCTGGATGCAGAAGAGTTGCTGGATTGGAACAAGGCTCTTGACACCTACTTCGATTACGAAGATATCGAAGAGGATAAGAAGGTAAGACATGTTGTTACCAAGTTGAAGGGACATGCAGCCTTATGGTGGGACAAGCTGCAGGCAGACAGACGTTCCAAAGGAAAACAGAAGATCAAGAGCTGGGATAGGATGATCGCTAAGATGAAAGCGAAGTTCATCCCCAGAGATTACCAGATCACACTATTCAGGCAGATGCAGAACCTGAGGTAGAAGTTGATGACGATGAAATAGTACACCAAGGAGTTATACAGACTCAATATCAGAGCTGGTCATCGGGAGAGAGATGATGAGAAGGTGGAAAGATACCTGAATGGTCTGAGATATGACATTCAGGATGAGTTAATCATGGAAGTTATCAGAACTGTTGAAGATGCTTACCAATTGGCTCTGAAAGCCAAAGAGAAGCTGAGCCACAAGCAGGGACAGTGAGGGCGAGGCAGAAGTCAGCCCAGAGGTAAGGCAGTTGCCTAAGAAAGAACTCAGAAGCCCAAGGAGGAGTGGAAGAGACCTCAGGGAAAAATGGAGAGAGGTGGATCCTCACAGCGAGGACAGTAATATGTTGAACCGATGAGGCAGCATATAGAGAAAGGAGGCGGTTATGCTGATGCCAACACTTTTCCTCATACCAGAGTCAGAGGAAGAGGTCGAGGAGGAGTTATCACATGTTTTACATGTGGAAAAGACAGACACAAAGCCGTGGATTGTCTAGACAGGAAGATGGACAGAGGAGAAGCTCACATCACTGAGGCACAGAGGCGTGATGATGAGGATGAAGACACCAGAAGTGGGAAGTCACTGACGGTGCATAAAATTTTGTTAACACTTGAGAAGGAGGTGGCAGATACATCTTAGAGAACTAGATTGTTCAGAACGACTTGCAAGACAAAGGGCTGGAAATGCAAGGTCATAGTGGATAGCGGAAGCACCGATAATCTCGTTTCGATCGAGATGGTGGAGAAATTGGAGCTAGAAACGACCAATCATCTGAGTCCATACAAAGTATCATGGTTGCAGAAAGGACACCAGGTATGTGTTACGAAACAATGCTTGGTTGATTTTAAAATGGGTGAATATAGGGATAAAATTATGTGTGATGTTATCCCATGGATTTTTGTCATGTATTATTGGGGAGACCATGGCAGTATGACAGAAATGTGGTTCATGACGGGAGGATGAACACATACACTTTGGAAAAGGATGGAAGAACGCATAGATTGCTTCTGATAAAGGATAAAAAAGTGAAGCCGGAAGTAAACAACACAATACTTCTTATGAGTGGGAAAGAGCTTCTCACAGAGATGGAGAAAAATGAAGATCCACAATTCTTTGTGGTCAGGAAACCGAGAATTGTCCTTACAAGCACAAGAGTGGACGACTTGCTGGAGGAGATTCAGGAACTATTGGGAGAGTTCGTTGATATCATCGTGGACGGACTACCTTGTTCGTTACCACCGATGAGGAGTTTGAGTCACCACATTGACCTCATACCCAGAGCAAGTTTGCCAAACAAGGCAGCGTACAGGTTGACACCTCAGGAAAATGAGGAGGTCAAAAGGCAAGTGCAGGATTTGCTCGATAAAGGACTGGTGAGGGAGAGTCTGAGTCCATGTGCTATTCCGACGGTACTAAGTCCGAAAAAATATGGAGGCTAGAGAATGTGTACAGACTCCAGAGAAATTAATAAAATCACCATCAGGTACAGATTTCCACTGCCGAGAATGGATGATCTGATGGATTGCCTGAGTGGGGCAAATTATTTTTCGAAGATTGATCTTAAGAGCGGATATCACCAGATCCAGATGAGAGAAGGAGATGAATGGAAGACAACATTCAAGACAAACGAGGGTTTGTATGAATGGCTGGTCATGCCATTTGGTTTGACAAACGCACCGAGCACATTCATGAGGCTGATAAATGAAGTCCTGAGGGAATTCATTGGCAAATTTGTGGTCGTGTAACTGGACGACATATTAATTTTCAACAAGACCAAGGTTGAACATTTGGAGCATTTAGCCATTGTGATGAGGAGACTACAGCAGGAGAAGTTGCTGATCAATTTGAGAAGTGCTCGTTCATGCAGATAGAACTCATTTATTTGGGTTTTGTAATCTCGGCAAATGAATTGAAGATGGATCTTGAGAAGGTGGAGGTAATCAGGAATTTGCCATCACCCCGGAATGTTTTCGAGGTGAGGAGTTTCCATGGACTGGCTAGTTTCTACAGAAAATTCATTCGAAATTTCAGTGGAATTAGTGCAGCAATGATGGACACAGTGAAGAAACGGCATAAGACTTTTCACTAGACAGCCGAGGCTGAAAGAAGCTTCAATATGTTGAAGCGAAAGATAATAGAGCAACCAATTCTGGTGTTGCCTGACTTTCAGAAAACATTTCAAGTGAAATGTGATGCTAGTGGATATGTTGTTGGAGGGGTCCTGAGTCAAGATGACAGACTTGTTGCATATTACAGTGAGAAACTGGATGATGCAAAGCTGAAATACTCCACATACGATAAAGAGTTTTATGCCATCATACAGGCATTGAAAAAGTGGAGGCATTACTTAATACCCAAGGAATTCGTTTTGTACAGTGATAATCATGCATTGTAGTTTGTAAGTCAACAGGATAAGTTGAATCAAAAGCATGCAAAATGGGTAGAGTACATGCAAAATTTCACATTTGTCATTAAGCAAATTTCAGGAACTGCTAACCAAGTGGTTGATGCTTTGAGCAGGAAATGTTTGTTGTTGCAGGAATTCAGGGTCAAAACGCTGGGTTTTGAAAATCTGAAAGATATGTATGCAGGTGATGCAGACTTCGAAGAAGCATACGAGGCAGCCAAGAACCCAGTCCTTAGAGATCGGAGTCCTTGGATAGACTACCTAATCCAGAATGGATTGTTGTTCAAAGGAAATCAATTGTGCATACCGAATTTCTCCATGAGGGAGAATTTGGTGAAGGAAAAGCATAGCGGAGGATTAGCAGGTCACTTTGGACATGATAAGACATTCGCCAAGCTGAGCGAATTGTATTTTTGGCTGGGGATGCACACTGATGTCAAGCGGTTTGTTGACAGATGTAGGATATGTCAACATTCGAAGGGCTGAAAGCAAAATGCTGGGTTATATCAACCATTTCCCATACCTGAGAGGCCATGGCAGGCCATTAGTATGGATTTTGTTCTGGGTTTGTCGAGAATGCAAAGAGGGGTTGATTCCATCTTTGTGGTGGTAGACAGGTTTTTGAATATGGCACATTTCATACTGTGTCAGAAGACCAGTGATGCAACCCACATCGCGAATTTGTTTTTCAAAGAAATCGTCAGATTGCATGGATTGTCGAGAAGCATAGTCTCGGACAGGGATACAAAATTCATAGGTCACTTTTGGAGGATGCTATGGAAGAAGCTGGGAACTAATTTGGATTTTAGTTCAGCATATCATCCGCAGATAGATGGATAGACTAAGGTGGTCAACATAAGTCTGGGGGATCTATTGAGAAGCCTAGTGACGGAGCATCACAGCAGTTGGGACCAGATCCTACCATCGGCGGAGTTTGCGTACAACTATTCGGTGAATCAGAGTACAGGAAGAAGCCCATTCCAGCTTTTGTATGGGACACAGCCAAGGGGAGTTTCTGAGCTCAGGGAGTCACGAGAGGCTGAAACTAGCAGTGCTCGTGCTGAAGAATTCGCTGAAGCGGTGGAGGAACTTCACACGAAGGTGAAGTAGCGACTGATGAATGCAAATCAGGAGTATAAGCGCAGAACCGATCAAAGAAAAAGGAAAATTCAGTTTGAATTTGGAGACATAGTTCTGGCGCACTTAAGGAAGGAGAGGTTCCCAAGGGGAACATATAATAAGCTCAAAATGAAGAAAATTGGGCCATGCAAAGTCCTGAATAAATTCGGGGAGAATGCATATGAAATTGAGTTGCCAGAGGGCATCGGGATATCTCTGATTTTCAATATTTCATATTTATAACCCTACAGGGCTGGAGAAGCAGAGACTGGAAGTGGTGAGCAACCGGTAATCCAGTGGCAGAAGAAATTACTAGTTGCATAGAAGCCTCAGATGGAGTGCATACTGGATAAGTGAATAGGAAGGAAGACTAGGAGAAAGCAGTATTTAGAGTACTTGGTGAAATGAAAGGATCACCCAGTGGAGGATGCCAGCTGGGAGACAGAAGCAGTTATCCAAAAGCGTGGACAGACTGTGAAGGAGCTCATGGACAGGAGCCCATGAAAGTTTTCAAGCCGAGGAGTATGATGCAGGAGCAGCGTGACCTCCAAAAGCCAACAAGGAGCCAGCGCATGTGTTTCTAAACCCATGACATATAAGCTTGATAACTTTTGATAACTTTTTGAAATTGCATTAAAGATGAAGTGCCATATCCTTCGATGAACATTTATGAAGGAGCGCCTGTTGTATTATATCAGACCTCGAGCCTTACGCTCTTGTCTGAAATAGATAGGAAGGCATTTAATAGATTTGATGCAGGTAGATATATTTTAATTGTAGATTTGATAGCTTTAGGTTTCAAGAGGGAAAACGGATATAGACACCCTCCTTTGTGTATTGTAATATTATCAAGAATTCTGAAGAGAAGAGCAAGCAGAGAACTTGTGGAGAGCCCTCATGTACAGATTGGATTAATAGAGAGAACTTTTGATTCAATCCCATGACTGGTGTTGTTTCTCTGTGTATGTTGCTTATGTGCTTGTGAATGTTTGTTTTCTTGGTATGAAATTGCTTTGAATACACTTTGCAGATGATTTCAGGGAATTAATTGAAGTCTGAGAAAGAAGAGAATGAGTTTAAATTGTTTCTCTGTCTGAGCCAGGAGATTCCTGCATAAGGTGCAGTCAAATTCATCTGCATAGAGTGCGTTGATGAGGTCAGATAGTTGAACTCTTATTCTCATCTTCCCATAAGTTGAATTGGGTTGTTAGAACCGTGCAGGTCAAGGTTGCAGTCTCAGTAGCTAGTCTGAGAAAAGGAAGGCAGGGATTATTTTTGTTGGAAGTGCATAGAGTCCAAAAGATCCAACACTTAGAGAGTGATTGGACGTTGAGCGCAAGGAGTGCACCAATATTCAGTTGAAGGAGTCGAGATTGACAAGCTCAGGAGGGATAGTTCCTTCTTGATACCGTAGGAGAGGGACCCAGGAGGGGCTCGAACAAAAATAGAGCTTTGGAGTAGGATAAATTCTCAAGGAGGAGAATCAATGGTCAAGGTTTTCAGGACAAATTCACGAAATCCTGCTGACTCTTGGATTGTGGAAAAGTTGCGAGAGGTTTAATCCTTAGGTGCGGGAGAGAAGGACCAAAGCCCATCGAGATTCAGAGTTCAGTGTTTGGCAAGATAAGAGTTCTGTGGTTGTTGAAATCACGAGTAGCGATTTCCCGTTTTAACGGGGGCCGTCGATCGCTACAGAGACACGTGGCGTGAGATCCCAAGAGGTCGTGATTCGGCGTTCAGAGTTTTCCACTGCAACGGAATTACCACCATTGAAATCGCGAACCCACGACTCCCGATCGCATGAGATCAGGAGGTGACGTGGTTGAGTGGGATCATAAGGTTTAGTGGAATACAGGTGGCGTCAGATCGGAGTTCAGGGTTCAAAGAATTGGAGGGCGTGTGAACTGCGACACCCCATTCGCCGATTTCCCGATAGGGAAATCCCCGACGAGCGGAAGCATTGACCTGTTGACCCATCGGTGTTCGGGGATTTGAATTGCATAAGGATCGTGCATGTGTGTTTCACGATATCGCGAAACCCAATTTCCCGATAAGCGAAGGGAGATCGCAGGAGGAGTAACCTATGGGTGCGAAGAGTCCCGATATGGGATTTGAAGAGTAATATAACTCTGCGGGCCAAGTTTAAAGAAGGTCCTGGTAAGAGAGGGTTTCCTCTGAGGGCACACCTGCATCAATATGAGTATGTCCTGTGTGATAAACCATAAAGTACCACTCAAGTCTCCTGATCTTAGTAAGATCACTTCCTTCGTCGAACCGAGACTTCGGGTTTTGCGATTCCGCGATCCTTGTTGTCGAGAGTTCCTGTCTCTACAACCTCTGAAACCCAAAATGATGAATTACGATGCATTCAAAAAAGGTTGGCTTCCCAGTGGACTTTTCACTTCATCGGGGTTTCGGACTTTGTGATTTCGCGAATCTGGATGCAAGGCTCCCAGTCCTTTGACCTCCAAAACCCCGAAATGGTCAATGAGGTTTGACTCCACCTATTTGACAGAGAGGCGACACCTGTCCACTCAAATTCTTTCTAGATCTGACATGGACTCTTGCCACCTATCACTCTTCCCAGCTTTCAGGATTTGAACAAGCCTCCGACTACCATTCCCCTAACACTTCAAAATCGCAAATTATGAAATCCTTCACTTAAAAATTATTTCACGATTCGAGAGTTATAATGACCACGGATTTTGGCTTACACTCCAGACTTATGAAATCTGAATCCCCTAAATGATCTGACGGCTCAAAACAGATCACGATCAATGGTCCACATTGATTCCTGATACCAAAGTGATGGGGTTGTCTGCCCCTATACACCTTGCAGTTTTTCTGGATCCTACGGTCCTCGCGACCTAGCGAGCTCTCCTCGAAGAATTTCAATCGCTCATTCCCTCCTTGACAGCTTCTACGAAATGAACCAATGTTCTCCCACTGGGAATTAACTTCTACGAGATGTTTTCAATCTCCGTCTCACTTTGAGTACTTTCAAAGGTGTTGACCCTCCTGATCTTTCGCTTACAACTCAAGTCTCGAAAGGACTCTTGTGCGTGCTCCTTGTGGAAATCTTTCAAATACTTCTAGGTATTTGATTCTTTGACTCTTTTCACCCTCTGCAATAGCAGTCCCTCACATTTCAACCTTAGTTGATAAGGTTAAGGTCTTGACTAGCCTGCGCACACCTTGCACGTCTTTTGTGCTTCATCTTCACTTTTGCTGGAATGAGAACAATGGTATCTCTCCTAAGATTTATGAGATAAAACTCAGAACCCTGGTCAACGCACACCTTGCAGATGTTTCACTGCACTCCTTGTAGGAAATTCTCTCACTCAGGAAGAGAAACAATTGAAACTCATTCTCTCTCTCTCTCTCTCTCTCTCTCTCTCTCTCTCTCTCTCTCTCTCTCAGACTTCAAACATTTAACATGAAATCATACATACACACAGTATTAAAAAAAATGCATAACAGAGAGAGTAAAACAACTGTAAGCATACCATTCACCATGTATAAACAAAAAACATCATAACACCATGAAATCTGACTCAAAGCTTCATATATTAATTCAAAGGTCTTGTACATGGGTTCTTCTTTCCAACTCTTTGTTATAGCTCTCTTCTTCTATCCTTTGATAATGTTAATGATACAATGATACAAGAGTGAGGGTGTCTATATTCGTTTTTCCTCCTGCTCTTCTAAACTATCTAATATATAATCTAAGTCTACCTAATTTCATTAATAGGTCTTAAATTCCTTTTACATTGACAGATGAGAGAAAATCGCTCAAGATCTGTTTACAACCTCCAAGATATAAATGCAAAGTACGCCTTCTTCCTAACTATTACATTAATGCCTTTTAAGTTCAAAATTCAAAACGGTTCTTATGAAAACGTGCTCTCTTTCTTCCTCCACACGTCCAGCTATTTCTTTGGCTTAGTCGCATGCTTTGGGCTTTTCATGATGCTCCTGCATCAGTAGCTCGGCCTTATGAGGTGAGCTGGGAGCTAGTCGAAATCTCTGGATAATGAGTGTGTGCCATGTGGCCCCTTTGCGGCTCGGGGGGCTAAGGTGGAAGAAGAGTACCCCTAGCATTGGCTGGGACGTATCGGTGAAGTCTTGCCGGTTGGCATGCAGGAGTTTCAAGGAGCACGTGGGACGTCCACTCCAAACAGGAAACGATACACTTTCTTCATTTTGTATGGTAAATTGTGTTAGAACTTATGCTCGAATCTACATTTTTACTTGGGTAAGTGAACTGATTGTCTAGATGGTTTTCTGAAATTTTCTTATCCTAGCTCGATGATATATTGAGTCTCATGGATTCATTTCCCCGCATGTCTTGACTGCCTTGCTGCATTGATTGTGACCTTTGTGGTTGTTTAGCCTTCGTCCCTAACTCACTGGTCCTCGCCTGAGCAGTCAGCCAAGAGCCTGATCTACGGTCATCGCCTTAGTTTTAAAAGACCTATGGATATCAATGCCCTACTTTTCTATGCGAGGATGATGAGTGAAGGATGAACCTGTTAGTCATCTACCCTTGATGTTTGTCCCTGGTTGATTGTTGGTTCCACCATCTAGCAACGACCTTTGTGTGTGGGTTATCTGGTGTCCTGGTTGCTTTTCTTTATGCCTTGACTAATAGAACCCCTGCAATCATTCCATGACCTTTCCCATTGGATCCTTGTGTTCTCATACTATTGTCTGTGTTGTATTGGGGTTATAGCAATGGAAGAACGAATTGATTCCCTGTCTGCAAATTTTTGGGTATTCTAGTAATGGAAAAATGCAATGGTTTCATGAATGTATTTTTTTCTATTTTGTATTTTGGCAATGGAAAAGAGAAATGATTTCATGTCTGCAAATTTATAATTGGCATTATGGCGATGGAAAAGAGGAATTATTCTTGTTTGCAACTTTTATATTGGGTATTCTAGCAATGGAAAAATGCAATCGTTTCATGACTGCATTTTTTTCTATTTTGTATTCTCACAATGAAAAAGAGAAATGATTTCATGTCTGCAAATTTTATAATCGGCATTCTGGCGATGGAAAAGAGGAATTATTCTTGTCTGCAACTTTTATATTGGGTATTCTGGCAATGGAAAATGAATCATTTCTCTGTCTTCATTTCATTTTACCTTTGGTGCGATTTTTCCCTTGATGAAGATTGAGTTTTGCTTTAAAAAAATTCTTCCATGTGATTCATGTTAATGCCCACGATTTGCAATTAATTGATGCCACATTTTTTCCCTTCGAAATTTGACTGAGTTGTTGTTAATACGCCCATGAAATTGCTCTGATAGACTGACTGATTTGTTGTTTAATATGCCCACGAAATTACACTAATAGACTGACTGAGTTGTTGATTAATATGCCCACAAAATTGCTTTAAAATGTTCACTGATTTGTTGAAATTGCCCATGATTTTAGTAATTTAAATCATAAACTCACTTGCTGAAATTGACCATGATTTTTCCCTTAATTTGTTGACTGTGTTTGTTGTATTGGGAACGAAGTTGCCTTGATGTTGACTGAGTGTGTTGTTGCATGACCACGAGTTGGTCCTTCTGCAGTTGGTACTGTCCCTTTTATTCTCCTTCTCCTTGAGTGTATACCCAACGTTCTCACAACCACACTTTAATTTCTACGGCGATGTTACTGGCCATGTAATTACCATGTTAATTGCATTGATAACTGCTATATTAATTGCCTTATCAATTGCGAGAACAATTGCTACAACAATGTTAATGGTCATTCAGTTCCCTTTTTGTTGTAATTGCCAGGTTAATTGAAATGTTAAATGCTATACTATTGCCTTATTAATTGACATGATAATTGCTACAATGATGTCTTTGGTCCAATAATTACCATGTTAATTGCTACCCTGAGTCAATGGTCAACCAATTCCTTCTTATCGATTAAATGTCGCAGTGAGATAAATGGTTAACAGTTATGTAAATTGCCTTGTTATTGTGCTATTAATCGTTATGTTAACCATCATATAAATTGCCTTGCTACTATTATATTAATTGTTATGTTAACTAGCATGATAATTGCCTTGTTAGTGCTATATTACTTATTATGAAAATAGTCATGCAAACTACCCTGTTATTGCTAAATTAATTGTTATGTTAATCATTATGTTAAATGCCTTGTTAACTGCTGTAATAAATTGTTATGTAACAGATATGTAATTACCTTGTTGATTTGCTACAACAATGTTATTAGCTGGCAGTTTCCCCTCATTGATAATAAATAGCTAGTGTGGTTAGTTCGGTCATTATAGTTAGACTAATGTTGAGGTTTAACTGTTCATACGTGCTAAAGGTAGCATTCCACTTTAAGATTGTTAATGTTGTTATTCAAGTTTGTGACTAGTTGGATGGGGATTCAGATTAATATAGAATTTTCCATTTAGGTTGTAATAAATATTAAAATTAGTATGGTGAGTAAAGACTAGATTGCAAATTTAGATATGTAATTGATGTTAGTTTATTTATAGATATCGCCTAATTGGTAACTCAGACTCGCTAAATTTGAGTCATAATTCATGTTAAGTTCGGTTGGTAACTCGTTGACTAATGGAATTTAGACTGGTTAATTGATCTGTAATTAACGCCAATTTAAATCATAGATATTGACCTTTTAGCCTTTATTAATGGTTGGGTTTTTGACGAAGTCGTTTTTAGCTTTCGCTTCCCGTTGAGGGTGTTGTTGTTTAATATTAATTAATGTTTGTACGTGGTTTTGTAAACGTTCAATGTGATTGGTTTTGCTCACTGTAAGGGTTCTTGTTACTTGTGTAATTAGTTTTGGGTGCGTTGGGTTGTTAGGATGATTGTACTTAGCTTAGTAAGCTTGGTCTGCTTGTATCGAGCAGGATGTAGACACCTCCTTGTTCCTCAAAAAAGTCTCCAGCCTTGAGACCTTAAATGGTCAAAATTGCTGGGAACCTGGGCTTGAGCGTTGCTTATGTGTCCTGGAGGTCCTAACCATTGTAGGGTAGGACGAGCGAGTAGTCATTCTTATTCTTCATCAGTTTAATGTCGTACATTGCTTCCAGGTGCTTGATGTGATTTTATTTTAGGTCATTATGTTGTTGTTGCGTGAGTTTCATGCGTTGTGTTCGTCATCGTGTTGCGATGTTGAGTATAATGTCATTATTACCTTCCTACACACAAAAATAAAATAAAATTAAGGGTGTTTTTACCAATTTTACATCGTAGGAGTCATACCGGATGGGGATGTCACACAATCATAGCTTGTGGGACCATGGTAGAGTGGGAAATCTGGAGAGGAAGAATTGAGTGAGAACCAACCAACAATTGGTATGAAACTATGATGACATTACTAGTTTTACCAGTAAAATGGTCTAAAGGTACTGTATAGGTAATAGACATCTTAGGCATTTGCGATGGCATAGGTTGATTAGGACATCTAAATGACTCACTCTGAAAGGGTGGATCGTCCACACCAGACTCTATGTGAGGTCCAGTAGGTATTTGATTATGATCTTCAATAAACATTTCTCCCAATGAATTTAGCTAGAGCAAAAGTGGATCTTCTCTAAGATTCAATAATGGGTTTACGAGAAGTATGAATCCCTCTAAAGAATCTGAAATATTTATGAATCCCTCTAGATAATTCAAACTTCCAATCTTAGAGGTTAATTCGTTATTGATTGCTCCCTCAGGAGAGCCCTCTAGTGAGTTAGGAAGCAAAGGGACGTAACTTTCTGGATCTTCTGGAGGTAGTACTTTCATCCTACGTGAACGACGAGGGCTGATTTTGACCGCACCAAATAAAGAACAAAACAAATCTATGGCCAACTAGAGAAACAAACATCACTCACTAATAAAATCTAGAAATCAAACCAAGAAAACAAACCTTCTTATTTCGAAGTCACTAGTTGGTAATGAAATCCAACGTCATGAAATCAAGACAATAAGAGGCTGGGATAAAGCGGGTGAAAAAGCTACCTTGACGACCTGCTTAACGGACTTACATTCTAGTGCAAGCACCCACACATAATCATGGGTATACCATCCAAGGAGCTTGATTGAGTTTGGCCAACGTTGATTCCATGTATCGTGAAGACTTTCCCTTTTACAATCACCTTGTGTAAAGACCCTAAAGAGATAAGATACTAAGGTTACCAATTATGACAATGATTCCTGGGGAAACAATCAACAGTCTGATCCATGCGCAAAGGCAGGGTATCTAGCCTGAAATCAACTCGAGAAGGTCTCCACAAGATTTTCTTCTCAAGTGACCCCCAATAATATGCGCAATCTCTACACTAAGACCGAAAAAGCAGGGTAAGTAACTCTGCCAGTCCTAATGTGACCTCATGATTGACCCTTTTGTTAGAAGGGCTTCCCAGGACAAAATGTAGCAAGTGGATTTGAACTTTCCCTATCACAAGATACTACTGTGTGTTTTGATTATTTGGAGATTGTTCCTTACAACCTATTCCAAAGCGCTATCTGAACTAGTGTTGGTGAAGAGAATTTCTAGAAAATAAAAGTTACTAATAAATTTTAAAATTACGTTGTACTTTAAAAGTTGTTGTTTACTCAAAGGAGAGATGGAAATAAAATTGATGACGTATGTGACCTTGACCCAATAAAATTCAAGAAGAGATGAATGTGAAATCTTTCAATTCGATGAAATCTAATTATAGTAGGGAGAAGGTATCCTTTTGACATTAAAAATCTACAAAACACAATTTCTCAATTTTTGAATAAACAAAATCCCAAATAATCAAAAGCTACAAAATTTTCCAATTTTCTCTTTTAACAAATATTTTGAATGCAACAATTTTGTTATGAACAATTACTAAAAATAAGAAATGACTTTAGTTCATTCTTTCTCAAATCACATCAGAGACGTAATGAAGAGAAGAAAATGTAATCCAATAAAATTAACAAATTCTCAGCATGATTCTGAAATCAAAACTATAATGTAGACAAAAATGAAAATGATAGGAAAACCTTTTGTCACATGCAAAAAAAAATGTCTCTCAATCAATAAACAATCTAGAAAGTAAAAAAAATCCAAAACTTCAAATAAATCAAAGACCCTTTGTCAGACAAGCACTCAGGACCAAGATCCATATATTATATACCTGTGATAAAAATCAAAAGCAAAACTTGAAAAACTACAAAGAAAAATTTTCAATTTCTGAAAATCAATCAAATGCAAGCTTTAAACTTATAAATCAATCAATCACTGGTGTCAGAAGTTCATCCTAGGAAATTGAAGAAAAACTGGGTGAAAAATAAAAAATGGCTCTCTCCAACAATTCCTACAGGAATAGTCGTGGGATGCAGTGGAGCACAGTGAGACGATCTAGGGTCATCACATGCTGCCAATAGAGCACAATGCGACATCGTCGCACTGATCTTCACCTATAGAGTGCAACATTATAGGGTCATAATGGTCTGTCTATATAGAACAGTGCAATGATCTCTGAAACTAAGGAAAAAATTAAAGAAAGACATAAAATCTAACTGAACCTTCAAACCCAGGGAGTCCAGATGGATCACCCACAAACTCAGAGTGAATTTAACCAAAAGAAGGTAGGCTAAGAGAAAATAAGAGGAAAACAACCAAAATAAATTTGTATCCCCAGTATGGTCGCGAATATTTTTATCATATTAATCGGTAAGTGCGGACAAAAACAGATCTCCCTAGATCCCACTGGAAACTAGAACAAAATAGAACAGAATGCACACTTCGCCTTAAACTTCATTATCATATGAACTAGTTTAATGAGGTACAAGTGACATAACTTTTAAACGACGCGTGATCCTTGCTAGTGTCATCCTTGTAGTTCCTTCCTTGAGTTTATAGAATAGTAAGAATGTCTAAGAACCACAAACCAACAAAGAGGGAAAACAAAGATACATGTATTATAATGAAGTCTATGTATATGATCAAGGAATTATACAATAGAAGGCAAGATGCTTATATAGGGAAGAAATGAATTATTGTATTAAGTGGATAGAAAGTGGATAATACAAACCATGCCTTGATGTTTCAAGGTCCCATTTCGATGGCTCTCTTATTCAACACACACACCTTTGCTCCAAATGCCTTGAATGCAGAAGATCCACAATCTAACTTGAAGAACTAAAGAAAAACTCTCAAGCATAATATAAAGTAGAACTCTCCATACAATTATTTGCCTATTCAACCTTAGCCTTTTCCATGAGATATCCCTCTTTATATAGTGTGAAAGAGAGATGTATGAGGATATTAGTATGATCCCACCAAATCAAATAAGCGAGTAAGATCAAAACCGATTAGAAGCCACCTTACCTTCTAGAAGATTCCCTTCTAAAACATTCATGAAAAATGACTTTTTCCATGCTTTAAGCATCATCGCACCCTATGTACAATAATCATGCAACAATGTCATAGCCCAAGTATAGTACAAGATGCAAAGGTCATACATCGTCACACCCCATGCATATAGAAGGGTGCAGCAACCTTATTTTATATGGTTTTTGGCAGAGGAAAGTAAATCACTTTTCCCATAGAGAAAGTATCTTTTAACATTTTTAGGGAACATGAACACATCTTGTCAAGTGATCACTAAGGTGAAAAAATAATGTGTAACACCCATAGCACAATCTGCAGCCTTGTCTGAACTAGTGGTTTCAGCAGCGCCGATCTTAGGAGGAAAATTTCAAATTGATAAAAAATTAGCAACCTCATAAATGACCAAATCTTAATATTCCTTTTGAAGACAAGGGTGCTGAAAACAATGAAATACATGACATCAACTAATGATAGAAAATGATGGTAAAGGAGTATAAGGAAAAATATGCACTACGAAAACGCCTAGTGAGTTGGCATCACCCTTTTCAAAGTTTGATTTGACTCCTTAATGGACATAGGGACAACATGTAAAGTTTAAAGAGCATGAGTCCATGGAGTGACTTGTCAGGTCGTTAGGATCATGGGGTCGATAATGCTTGGTTTCAAGTCAAAATATGAGTCAAAGATATAAACCATAAAATGAACCTAGGCTACAACCATATGTGTGGGCCAAAAATGTGAGAAAAAATCCAAGTCTTTATTTGTTTAGACTAACCTCAGCAAATCACAAAGAGAAAAATAAAGCAAACCTAAAGACTAAAGGATAAAAATGAAAACCTAAGGGACAAAAGAACCATGAAAACTTCATGTGATAACACTACACAATCTTCAATTGATTTTTCATATGGTCAGTGTATATGTTACCTATGTGAGGTATACTTGCGTGTGACTTTTTTCGGCCTCGCCTCGCTTTCCCCAAAGGCTTTTTCTAAAATATGGGATAATGTGTGAAAACTTATATGGTATCATGTTGATGTCATCCTTTTCCTCATGACCGATGTTGTCTTTGAGCTTTTCCATGGTGATTGTGTCTGTTTTGGTTGGTCGATGTTCAATTATGATGTTTGGTCGGTTTGGTTTATCTAGTCGGTCAAAATCCTCTGGCCGAAGTGCCCAACTATGTCATCTTTTGTTTTCTTATTGACTTGATTAATATTTTGTCTTTTGAGGTCATGCTTGCGTTGTTGATGGTACTCCTATTTGCTTTCTTGATTTTTTCCTCATTTTCTTGATCTTTGAAATTGACACTTGTGAGCTCTTTCTTCAACTGGATGATTAATTTCTCTTTAAATTGATCGATTAATGTTCTTGTTCAAGTAGTGGCACAAGTCGCATATGGACATTGGATTTTTTTATTTATTTATGTGTTTCTTCTCTAATTACCTTTTAGGGACTTTTTTCTCTCCTCATGTTGAAATGTGATAGTCATGAATGAATTTATTGAATGTATTCATCCAGTCATATAGCTTGTAGTAGACAATTTTTTGTTAACTATCATGACTAATTGATTACTTTGGATATTCTTAACTTTGCTTAGCATTTTATTTTAA
>JZKD02S1067318.1:205672-227942 GCA_000966675.3 Picea glauca
AAATCATTATCCTCTATTTTGATATATAGATTGTTGTCAATTGTTCCTCTCTTGAACCCTTTGTCTTTGAGATACGTATCTAGTCTGTGATACCAGGCACGAGGGGCTTGTTTTAGACCATATAAATCTTTCTTCAGCTTGCATACTATGTCAAGGTTATCAGACAATTTGAAACCCTCTGGTTGTTCCACATAGAATTCTTCATTTAAATCTCCATTTAGAAAATCTAACTTGACATCCATTTGATAGAATTTAAACCTTTTATGACAAGAATAGGAAAGAAATATTCTGATAGCTTCTAATCTTGCTACGGGTGCAAATGTTTCATAAAAATCTAGTCCTTCTATTTGAGCATATCCTTTATAGAACAATCTTGCTTTGTTCCTGACAACTTGTCCCTGCTCATTCAACTTATTCTTAAAGATCCATTTGGAACCAATGATATTTTTACCTTCAGGTCTATGAACCATCTCCCACGTATTTTTTTTCTCAATCTGATCAAGTTCATTATTCATTGCTTTAACCCAATGTTCATATTTTATAGCTTCATTAAAATTCTTGGGTTCCAGCATGGATATGAAAGCTATATGTGATTGTTCGGTGTTTTTTATTAGCATTCTCCTAGTTTGTACTCCTTTGTCTTTTTCACCAATTATTCCACTTGCAGGATGATTCTTTTGAGTGAATCTGGAGGAGGAATTTAAAGTTGTCTGCTGATTTGAGTCTGTCTGAGTATCTGTGTCTTCATCTGATTTAGAGTCTTCATTTTCTGATTCTTTGACTTTTTCATCTTCAGCTTCAGTTGTGTCCTCTATAGAAGAATCATTATTGTACACCTCTCTTACTGGGATTCCTTCATCAACTTTTACGTCAATACAGCCAACCATTTTATGCAGCCTCTTATTATAGCATTTGTATCCTTTATTGTTTGTAGCATACCCTAAGAATATACCTTCATCATCCCTATCATCATATTTTCCAAGGTTCTCATCATTATTCTTTATGTAACATTTACTCCTAAAGACTTTCAAGTGTTTGATTGAAGCAGGTCTCCCATACCACAATTCATAAGATGTCTTGTCACTTTGTGGTCTAAGGTGGGCTTTGTTAAGAACATGGACTGTTGTATGTATTCCTTCTACCCAATAGGTTTGACCAATTTTCTTCTCATTCATCATTGACCTGGACATTTGCTTCACTGTTCTTTTTTGCCTCTCAACTACTCCATTTTATTGTGGAGTTCTTGGGATTGTGTATTCTCTCTTGATCCCATGCTTATCACAGAATCCCTTGAAATCACATGACATAAATTCTCCTCCTCTATCTGATCTTACTACCTTTAACCTCTTCCCTATTTGATTATCAGATAAAGCCTTAAATTTTTTAAACTTCTCAAATGCTTCATCTTTTTCCTTGAGAAAGGCAACCCAAGTAATTATGGAGTAATCATCAATAATCAGCATGAAGTAATTTTCTTTCCCTATCACTTCCTATCTTGATGGTCCACATAAATCCATATGAACTAGTTGGAGTGGTTTCTCTATTGAAGTGGAGCTCTTGGACTTAAACTGTGTCCTGGTTAGCTTTCCTACTTGGCAGGGTTTACACATAGAATCTTGGGGCTTTGATATTCTCGAAAGATATTTTACTGCCTCAAACGTTTTCATCTTGATTAAGTGGTCAAAGTTTAGATGTCCAAGTCTCTTATGCCATAACCAACTTTCATCATGTTTTCTTAGATGACACTCTTCTCTATCTTCTTTCAGTACATATACATTATTTTTTGTCCTTATGCCTTTGGCCACCACTTGTCCTGAGTTTACAGACTTTATCTTGCACTCCTTGGACATGAACGTCACTTCACATCCTCTGTCACACACTTGACTTACACGAATAAGATTATGTTTCAGCCCATCTACAAGCAAAACATCTTGGGCTTTTCCTTTTCCATTACTTAAACTCACCATCCCTTTACCCTTTATTTTACCTGGAGCATCATTTCCAAAGGTTACATTTCCTTATTTGCTTTCACTTAGAGATAGAAACTTACCTTTGTCTCCCATCATATGTTTGGAGCATCCATTGTCTATATACCAAGGGTTCGTTTGTCTTTGAGATGACAACACTAATGCACACTTGTCACTTTCTTTCTTCTTCCGAACCTTGACATTTTCAGCAAGGGAATTCAAATCTGGTTCATAGTTCCTTAAGCGACAGTCAACAAATTTATGTCCATAGTTATGACAAATGTAACATTCTGGTTCATCGAATAAAGGATCATAACGATTGTTATGATTAACCTGTGTCCTTTTCCCATCCATCAAGTGATTTTTAATCTGTGGTGGTCTGTTACTTGGCTATCTCATTCTTTGTTGTGGCAGATATATATACCTTGAATGTATTGATTGCTCATAATTTAATTTTAAAGAACAACTTACAGCTTTATGACCAAAGTTAGAACAAACAAAACAATATCCATAGAAAAAACGTTGGTACCTGGAAAAAGTTTGTCTTCTTTGAGGAGGTCAATTTCTTTCATGCCGATAATTTCTCTGATCTATAAATTTGGTTATGGTAATTTTTATTCCATTCCTTCTTGGTGGTTGATTTTCTCTCTTTGTTTCTGCAGAGTGATTGTTGTCAATGTTTGAGGATTTGACAAACTCGATAGGTTCTTGGTTTCTTGGCTAACCACTACTTGATCCCTCTTCATAACCCAAACCCGTTTTCATCTTTGGATTCCCTTGTTGATTTAGAATGGTGGCTAATCCTTCTGAGGCTTTGATACTTGATAGATTCTGATGATACAAGGCTTGAAACCTCTCCAACTCTTTCTCAGTTTTCACTACTTCTTCTTCCATAGCTTTACATCTTACCTTATTTTCTAATAACTGTTGTTTCAGAATGTCCTCGATTTTCTTTACCTCTTCTAATTCCACTTTTAGTAGGGAAAAGTCTTCATCAGGTTGTTTATTGTCTTTCTCAAACTGTATCAGCAATTGTTTTTTCTTTTTGTTCTTAATTTTGAGTCTATCAATCTCTTCCAGTGCACTGATCAGTTCTCCTTCCATATCAACCATATCTTCTTCTTCATTAGCCTCACTTCCTTTGCTTTTATTATCATAGTCATTGTTGGCCATAATTGTGAATTCATTTAGTTTATCTTCAATAGAGAATTCATTGTCTTCATCATCTGAAGGATCATCATCATTTTTTACACAGACTTTTTTTATTAAAATTATTCTCTTTAAAGAAATTTATGTGTTTTTGCTTCTCCTCATCATCACATGTCTGATCATTTATTTTGTGAGGACATTTATTTGCAAAATGACCTATCTTACCACAGTTGAAACATTTGAAAGGCATTTTACCTTTGTGTTTTCCTAATTCCTTCTCCAGTCTCTTCACAAATTTTGCTTCAATTTCATCAAGCTTAGAATCCTCATTCTTGTCTACCTTAAATGATGCTTCTCTGGAGGTGGGTTTATCTTTAACTATTCTCATTTCATATGAAGTCAATGTTCCTAGAAGTTGAACAAACTCCAAGGTTTTTAGATCATTAATTTATTCTATAGAAGAGACCTTCAGGTTGAATCTATCTGGTAGAGATCTCAAAATCTTCTGAACTAAATAAGGTTCCTCAATTTTTTCACCAAGTGCTTTCATTGCATTTACCAGTTCTTCAACTCTCAAAATGTATTTTCCAATAGTTTAATCTTATTTCATCTTCAGTTGTTCAAACTGTACTCTGTAGGTTTGAAGCTTGGTGTCCTTTACCTTCTCATTACCTTCATAATTTCTAATGAGTTTGTTCCTAGGTGCATAACTTTTATGAATTTTGCTTCTGCAAGACCACTCAAGATAACATTCATAGCCTTAACATTGAAGCTAAATTCTAGCTTGTCATCCTTATTAGCTAGTACAACTAGCTTTACATAACCAATATATACCACACCCCAGACATCTACACCTAAATTCATTATGTAGGCTCTCATTCTAACTTTCCAGAAGGAAACGTTTGTTCCATTGAATACAGGACCCTTATTGGTTGAATTTTCTTCATGGATTGACATGTTTAAGATCTAGGATCTACCCTTAGATAAAAGGGGCCAGCTCTGATATCAATTGTTGTACAACTAAGAGGGGGGGGTGAATCAGTTGTTACAGAGCTTAAACAATTATTCTTATTTTAAACTCTTTGCAGAGCACTAAATGACAATCACAATAATGCAGGGAAGTAAGCAATAGAACATTCGACATCATTCACACACAGATACAAATATTTCCTGAGGAAACCCATAAAGGGTAAAAACCTCTTCTTCTTTATATGATAAGTAGCATTTACATTCTATACATTATCATACTTATGAGCACCAACTCATAATGAGGCTACAACCTCTGTTTTGAAAGTTGCAACTTCCTGAGAGCACCAACTCTCTGTTTTCTCTAGAACCTACTAGAAGGAAGCACCAACTCCCTAGTTTCTCTAGCACCCACTAGAAGGAAGCACCAACTCCCTGGTTTCTCTAGCACCCACTAGAAGGATGTAACAACTCCCTAAGTGTTCCAACACCAACTGGATGGAAGCACCAACTTCCAGTCACACAGGCACCAACCTGTATAACAGAGAACAATAGTTCTCCCTTGCACCACCCTGCCACCCAAGTTTTTTTGGCTACAACTAGATGGAAGCTACAACTCCCTGTGTTCAAGCACCCACTTGAACCTCTGAGGACAACAGTCCTCCCTAGCACCTCCCTACTACCCTGAAATATAAATCTTTGTTACTGAAACTTATTACAGTGATATAATGTTCATCAATGGCTTACCAGTCTCATCACTATTCTGCTACAGTGCTCTTCTCTCCTGTATCAGTATCTCCCTGCCTACATCTTCTTGCGCTTTCTGATCTTCTGCGCTTCTCTACAAGTGCACCTTATCCTTATTTTACTGTCTCAGCTATGTATCTATGTTCTTTGCTTCTGAAATGGAGTCTTTGTTTCTGATACCCAAAATTGAATTTAGCTTCTGATCTTTCCATGGGATCATCGTTGTGCTCTTGGTCGTGATCTTTGCCATCAATGAAAAACACACATACTATACACTCTGTGTGCACCTCTGCACTATCTCTTCTGGTCTTCATGAGCTTTCTCTACTGTGTCTTCCCAAAATACTTATGGTGCCTACCTGGCACATTATACATGTACTCAAGACATCATCATTGTTGTACTTTCCTTCAATGACAGGCATACGTTGCCTGTAAAACATGCCAACAATATCCCCCTTTGGCATTGATGGCAACAAAGGCACCCAGACCTGTTCTTTTCTCCCCCTTTGACATCAATGTCAAAGAAAACACGCTCCCCCTGAGTTGTTGCAGTATTTTTTGGAGGTATCAGATATTCAATCAGTACAAACTCCCCCTAATAGGATGGAATCTCTTAGGTGTGAGAAGGAATGACACCCAACTTCTGTCTGAGATATTGAAATGGTGTCTTGGCTAGGGGTTTAGTAAAGATGTCTGCTATTTGTTCTGTGGTTGGAATGTAATGGACCTAAACAACCTGAATGGTGAGTTGCTCTCTCAGAAAGTGGTATTTTATGGGAATATGTTTGGTCTTGGAGTGGAATACAATATTCTTGGACACACTGATGGCACTAGTGTTATCATAATGAATTGGGATTGGTGCAACGTATTTTACCTCCAAGTTTGCAAGTGACTGAATCATCCATAATACCCAAGTGCAACAGGTAGTAGCAGAAATGTACTCTTCCTCTGTAGTTGATAAAAAAATGGAACCTTGCTTGTTACTCAACCATGCTACTAGAGAATCTCCTAAGAAGAACGTACCTCCACTCGTGCTTTTCCTTTCATCCATGCAGTTAGCCCAATCAGCATCTGAGTAGACTGATAATTGAAAATTATGATTCTTAGGATACCATAGGCCATAGTTCATTGTTTCTTTCAAATATATGAATATCCTTTTGACAACTAGCAAGTGACTCTGTTTAGGTGTAGACTGATATCTTCCTACCATTCCAATAACATGCATTATGTCTGGGCGAGATGTTGTGATGTACAACAGGCTCCCTATCATTGACCTATATGAACATTGATCAACATCAGGTGAGTCATCATCCTTTCTTAATTTGCATCCAGTAACCATAGGTGTGCCCACAGGTTTAGAATCTTCCATTTGAAACATTTTCAACATTTCTCTTAGATATTTTTCTTAAGAAATGAACATCCCTTCAGACCTCTGAGTAATTTGCAAACCAAGAAAAAATGACAGTTCACCTATCATAAACATTTCAAACTCAGACTCCATGGCAGAAACAAACCATTGTATCAATGAATCCTTATTACATCCAAAGATGATGTCATCTACATAGATCAACACAATGAGCAAATCATTATCCTCTATTTTGATATATAGATTGTTGTCAACTATTCCTCTCTTGAACCCTTTGTCTTTGAGATACGTATTCATTCTATGATACCAGGCATGAGGGGCTTGTTTTAAGCCATATAAATCTTTCTTCAGCTTGCATAATAATTCAGGGTTATCAGATAGTTCGAAACCCTCTGGTTGTTCCACATAGACTTCTTCATTTAAATCTCCATTTAGAAAAGCTTACTTGACATCCATTTGATAGACTTTAAACCTTTTATGACAAGCATACGAAAGAAATATTCTGATAGCTTCTAATCTTGCTATGGGTGCAAATGTTTCATCAAAATCCATTCCTTCTATTTGAGCATAGCCTTTACAGACCAATCTTTCTTTGTTCCTGAAAACTTGTCCCTACTCATTCAACTTATTCTTAAAGATCCATTTGGAACCAATGATATTTTTACCTTCAGGTCTATGAACCATCTCCCACATATTGTTTTTCTCAATCTCAACAAGTTCATCATTCATTGCTTTAACCCAATGGTCATCTTTACTAGCTTCATTAAAATTCTTGGGTTCCAACATGGATATGAAAGCTATATGTGATTGTTTGGTGTTTTTGTTTATCTTTCTCCAAGTTTGTACACCTTTGTCTTTTTCACCAATTATTCGACTTGCAGGATGATTCTTTTGAGTGATTATTGAAGAGGAATTTGAAGTTGTCTACTAATTTGAGTCTGTCTGAGTATCTATGTCTTCATCTAATTCAGAGTCTTCATTTTCTGATTCTTGGACTTGTTCATCTTCAACTTCAACTGTGTCCTCTATAGAAGACTCATTATTGTACACCTCTCTTGTTGGGATTCCTTCATCAACTTTTATGTCAATACAGTCAACCATTTTATGCAGCCTCTTAATATAGAATCTGTATCCTTTACTGTTTGTAGCATACCCTAAGAATATACCTTCATCATCCCTATCATCATATTTTCCAAGGTTATCATCATTATTCTTTATGTAACATTTACTCCCAAAGACTTTGAAGTGATTGATTGAAGCAGGTCTCCCATACCACAATTCATAAGGTGTCTTGTCACTTTGTGGTTTGAGGTGGGCTTTATTAAGAACATGGGATGCTATGTGTATTGCTTCTACCCAGTAGTTTTGACCAATTTTCTTCTCATTCATCAGTGACCTAGACATTTGCTTCACTATTATGTTTTTCCTCTCAACTACTCCATTTTGTTGTGGAGTTCTTGGGATTGTGTATTCTCTCTTGATCCCATTCTTATCACAGAATTCCTTGAAATCACTTGACATAAATTCTCCTCCTCTGTCTGATCTTACTGCCTTTAACCTCTTCCCTGTTTGATTCTCAGTTAAAGCCTTAAATTTTTTAAACTTCTCAAATGCTTCAGCTTTTTCCTTTAGAAAGGCAACCCAAGTAATTCTGGAGTAATCATCGATAGTAAGCATGAAGTAATTTTCTTTCGCTTTGCCTTCCTGTCTTGATGGTCCACATAAATCCATTTGAACTAGTTGGAGTGGTTTCCCTATTGAAGTAGAGCTCTTGGACTTAAACTGTGTCCTGGTTAACTTTCCTACTTGGCAAGGTTTACACATAGAATCTTGGGGCTTTGATATTCTCGAAAGATCTTTTACTACCTCAAGATTTTTGAGCTTGATTAAGTGGTCAAAGTTTATATGTCCAAGTCTTCTATGCCATAACCATATTTCATCATGTTTTCTTAGATGACACTCTTCTCTATCTTCTTTCAGCACATATACATTATTTTTTGTCCTTATGCCTTTGGCCACCACTTGTCCCAAGTTTACAGATTTTATCTTGCAGTCCTTGGACGTGAACATCACTTCACATCTCTGTCACACATTTGACTTACACTGAGCAAATTATGTTTCATCCCATCTACAAGAAGAACATCTTGGGCTTTTCCTTTTCCATTACTTAAACTCACCATCCCTTTACCCTTTATTTTACCTGGAGCATCATTTCCAAAGGTTACATTTCCTTATTTGTTTTCACTTAGAGATAGAAACTTACATTTGTCTCCCGTCATATGTTTGGAGCATCCACTATCTATATACCAAGGGTTCATTTGTCTTTGAGATGACAACACTAATCCACACTTGTCACTTTCTTTCTTCTTCCAAACCTTGACATTTTTAGCAGGGGAATTCAAATCTAGTTCATAGTTCCTTAAGCAACAGTCAACAAATTTATGTCCATAGTTATGACAGATGTAACATTCCGGTTCGTCGAATAAAGGATCATAATGATTTTTATGATTAACCTGTGTCCTTTTCCCATCCATCAAGTGATTTGCAGTCTATGGTGGTTTGTTACTTGGCTGTCTCATTCTTTGTTGTGGCAGATATCTATACCTTGAATGTATTGATTTCTCATAATTTAATTTTAAATAACAGTTTACGGCTTTATGACCAAAGTTAGAACAAACGAAACAATATCCATAGAAAAAATGTTGGTACCTGGAAAAAGTCAGTCTTCTTTGAGGAGGTCGACTTCTTTCATGTCGATAATTTCTCTGATCTACAGATTCAATTCTGGTACTTTTTCTTTCATTCCTTCTTGGTGGCTGATTTTCTTTCTTTGTTTCTATAGAGTGACTATTGTCAATGTTTGAGGATTTGACAAAATCGATAGGTTCTTAGTTTCTTGGATAACCACTACTTGATCCCTCTTCATAACCGAAACCCGTTTTCAGCTTTGGATTCCTTTGCTGATTTAGAATGGTGGATAATCCTTCCGAGGCTTTGATACTTGACAGATTCTGATGATACAAGGCTTGAAACCTCTCCAACTCTTTCCTAGTTTTCACTACTTCTTCTTCCAAAGCTTTACATCTTGCCTTATTTTTTGATAATTGTTGTTTCAGAATGTCCTCGATTTTATTTACCTCTTCTAATTCCACTTTTAGCAGGGCAAAGTCTTCATCAGGCTATTTACTATCCTTCTCAAACTATATCATAAATCGTTTTTTCTTTTTGTTCTTCATTCTGAGTCTGTCAATCTCTTCCAGTGCACTGATCAGTTCTCCTTCCATATCAACCACAACTTCTTCTTCATTAGCCTCACTTCCTGTGATTTTATTATCATAGTCCTCTTTGGCCATAAGTATGAAGTCATTTATTTTATCTTCAACAGAGGAGTCATTGTCTTCATCATCTGAAGGATCATCATCATTTTTTACACAAAGACTTTTCTTCTTAAAATTATTCTCTTCTTAAAATTATTCTCTTTAAAGAAATTTTTGTGTTTCTGCTTCTCCTCATTATCACATGTCTGATCATTTCTTTTGTGAGGACATTTATTTGCAAAATGACCTATATTAACACAGTTGAAACATTTGAAAGGCATTTTACCTTTGTATTTTCCTGATCCCTTCTCCAGTCTCTTCACAAATTTTGCTGCAATTTCATCAGGCTCAGAATCCTCATTCTTTTCTGCCTTAAATGATGCTTCTCTGGAGGTGGGTTTATCTTTAACTATTCTCATTTCATATGCAGTCAATGTTCCTAGAATTTGATCAAACTCCAAGGTTTTTAGATCATTAAGTTCTTCTATAGCAGAGACCTTCGGGTTGAACCTATCTGGTAGAGATCTCAAAATTTTTTGAACTAAAGAAGGTTCCTCAATTTTTTCACCAAGTGCTTTCATTGCATTTACCAGTTCTTCAACTCTCAAGAAGTATTTTCCAATAGTTTAATCTTCTTTCATCTTCAGCTATTCAAACTGTACTTTGTAGGTTTGAAGCTTGGTGTCCTTTACCTTCTCATTACCAATGTACTCCCTAGGTTCTCAAGCACCCACTTGAACGTCTAAGGACAATAGTCCTCCCTTGAAAATCCCTACCACCCTGAAATATAAATCTTTGCTACTGAAACTTATTACAGTGATATAATGTTCATTAATGGCTTACCAGTCTCATCATTGTTCTGCTACACTGCTCTTCTCTCCTATATCAGTGTCTCTCTTCCTGCATCTTGTTGCGCTTTCTAATCTTCTGCTCTTCTCTACAATTGCACCTCAGTCTTCTTTTACTATCTCAGCTATGCATCTTTGTTCTTTTCTTCTGGTGTGCTTTATGCTCTCCGTCTTATTTTGATTCTTTGAATTACGCCTCTTCTGTGTATTTCATCTCCTACCCATGGCATCCATTTCCCCGTGTTTTATTCGTCTCTACAACCACCCTCATCTCTTCTTTATTTTTCATTCTTGTAGTCTCTGTGCACCTTGTGCATACCATATGCACAATGCTTTTGCATGTTCTTCATGTCGAGTGCTCTGCCTAGTCATCATTGCAACTCTTCAGTTTCTCTGGTTGTTAAACCCATGTGTCTATCATGATTGGGTGTTATGTTGAGATTCCTTAGCCTGTCTACCAGTTGAGACTCTTCATCTTCTCTGTCACATTCGAGCTCATCCTCTCTATTGCAGTTACAGGCTTCAATGCTCTTCCATCTGTCAGTTGCCTCTCGAACAGTCTTCATTCCACTGACAGATGCCTTGAGACTCTTCATATTCTTTGGCGATCACCCTGAAGTCTCTTCCAGTCCTCTAGCAAAAACAATCAGTCGTTTCTAGCAGTTACACTGTGAACCTCCAAAAGTCGTACCAGCAACTAAATCGTCATTGATTGATTACCTACGAAGAGAAACAGTAGCCCTTCGATCATATTCCTGATTAACCTACACCATTGGATTATAATGATGGGTCTCGTGCTTATTTTTCCATTTCGCAATTCGGCATTTCGGCATTTTGGCATTCCTATGGTGAGGAGTTATCTTGACGCTTGACTCCTCCAACTCTCGGTATCTAAAACTCCACTTGATGTGCCTATTTCGGGATTTTCTATGTTTCTCATTTCGGCACTTCGGGACTCCTGTGATGAAGAGTATCGAATCTTGACTCCTCCAACTCCTAGAATCCAAAACTCTGGTTGATGTGTCTGTTTCGGGATTTTCAACGTTTCGCATTTCAGCACTTCGAGACTCATGTGATGAAGAGTCTTGACTCTTGACTCCTCCAACTTCTGGTATCGGAAACTTCGGTTGATGTGCCTGTTTCGAGATTTCAGAATTTCACATTTCGTCACTTCAGGACTCCTATGATGAAGAGTCTCGACTCTTGACTCCTCCAACTCCCAGTATCTGAAACTCCGATTGATGTGACTGTTTCCCGATTTTGGGGTTTCGCATTTCGCAAGTTCCTGCCATGAGTTGCTTCCTTGACTCCTCCAGCTCCCGGTATCTGAAACTCCAAAATGGAGTCTTTGTTTATGCTACCCAAAATGGAATTTATCTTCTGATCTTGCCATGCGATCATTGTTGTGTTGTTGGTCATGATCTTTTCCATCAATGACAAACACGCATACTCTACACTCTGCGTGCACCTCTGCACTATCTCTTCTGGTATTCATGAGCTTGCTCTACTGTGTCTTCCGAAAATACTTCTGGTGCCTGCATGGCACATTATACCTGTACTCAATCCATCATTGTTGTTGTACTTGCCTTCAATGACAAGCATACGCTTCCTGTAAAACATGCCAACACTTCAATCTTTTTCCTATTTGATTCTCAGTCAGAGCCTTAAACACTTTGAATTTTTCAAATGCCTCATATTTTTATTTCAGAAAGGCAACCCATGTGAGTCTAGAATAATCATCAATAATCAACATGAAGTAATTTTATTTTCCTATACCTTCCTTCCTTGATGGTCCACATAAATCCATATGTACTAATTGAAGAGGTTTTTCTGTTGATGCAAAGTTCTTAGATTTTAACTGTGTCCAAGTAAGCTTTCCTATTTGGCAAGGTTTACATACAGAATCATATGGCTTTGATATCTTTGGAAGACATTTTACTTCCCCACTATTTATAAGCTTGATTATATCATCAACATTTAGGTGTCCAAGTCTCCTATGCCATATCCAACTTTCATCATACTTTCTTAAGTGATATTCTTCTTTTTCTTCTTTCAAAACATAGACATTGTTTTCTGTTCTTATGCCTTTTGCAATCAATTGTCCTGAATCCACAGATTTTATTCTACAATCTTTAGAAGTGAAAACAACTTCACATCCCTTGTCACAAACTTGACTGACACTAAGGAGATTATGTTTCAGACCATCTACAAACAACACATCTTGAGCTTTCCCTTTGCCATTACTTAGACTTACCATTCCTTTACCTTTTATTTTTCTTGGTGCATCATTTCCAAAAATTACATTCCCTGATTTGCTTTCACTTAGAGACAAAAACATACTTTTGTCTCCAATCATATGTTTGGAGCATCCATTGTCAATATACCAAGGATCCTTTTGTCTTTGAATAGAAAGTACTAACCCATTCTTTTTCCATATCTTGACATTTTTAGCTGAGGGATTTATTCTTGGATCTACTGTGTAATTCTTCAAATGACAATCTAATGCTTTGTGACCAAAATTATGACAAATGTAACATTCATGCTCATTATACAATGGATCAAAATAATTGGTACGTTGTTTTCTACTCACTGACTGTCTAGTTCTATGTTGCAACAATTGTTTATTCTGTGACCTCCTTAGTTGCATACTTCTAAACTTAATTCCACAATTTGCATCTTTATGACCAAAATTAGAACAATAATAATAGTAACCATAGAACAAATTTTGATACCTGAATATTGTCCTTCATCTTGAAATTGGTTGTTTTATCTTTTGTTGGCTTTGTTCCCATTCAAAACTCAACTCATCTTTATTAAAAGAAAATTGTGGAGTATGATCATAATTTGATTGTTTGTTGACTTGAAATTCGATCATCTTAGTTGATTTTATTTTTTTTAGTTGACTGCTACTAGAACCACTTTCATAACCTAGACCAGTTTTTATCAATGGAGACCTTTGTTTACTCGGGATGTTATCCAGTTCTTCTAAGGCTTTGATACTTGACATATTTTAGTGATACAAGGCTTGAAACTTCTCCAACTCGTTTCTATCTTTCACTACTTCTTCTTCCAGAGCTTCACATCTCACCTTCTTCTCTACTAATTGATGTTTTAGAATATCTTCTATTTTTTTTGCTTCTTCTAATTCTACTTTTAACAAAACCAAATCTTCACTTGGTTCTTTACCATTCTTTTCAAACTGCATCAACAATTGTTTTTTTTTTCTCTTCTTAAGTCTGAGCCTGCCAATCTCTTCTAAATCACTGATTAGTTCACCTTCCATATCAGCCACAACTTCTTAATCATTCATGTCACCTCTTATGTATTCATCATCAAGGTCTCCTATGGCCATAAGCATAAAATCATTCACTTTATCTTCACAAGATGAATTGCTAACTATGTCCTCTGAGAAGTCATCATTATTTGCACACAAACTTTTATTTTTACTATATTTCTTAAATTTGTATTTCTTTTCATCATTAGAGTTCTGGTATTTTTCCTTATGATGACACTTAGATGAAAAATGACCTATCTTATCACAGTTGAAACATTTAAATGGCATCTTTCCTCGGTATTTGTCTGGTCCTTTCTTTAACCTTCTCACAAAGTTTTCCTCAATCTCATCTAATTCTGAATTAGTATTCTTTTCTTCTTTAAAATATGCTTCTCTAGTGGTGGATTTATATTTACTAATCCTCATTTCATAAGTAGTTAGAGTTCCTAGGAGTTGATCAATAGGCAGAATTTTAAGATCATTCAATTCTTCTATTGCAGAAAATTTTGGATTAAATCTATCAGGCAGAGATCTTAAAATCTTATGAACTAAAAGTGTGTATTCAATATTCTTACCAAG
Organism: Picea glauca; assembly: GCA_000966675.3. NCBI lineage: Eukaryota > Viridiplantae > Streptophyta > Pinopsida > Pinales > Pinaceae > Picea > Picea glauca. Next base: position 219,885 of record JZKD02S1067318.1, read on the forward strand.
TCCATTCATGGCATTCACAAGATCCTCAAATCTTAAAAAATATTTACTAATTGTTTCATCCTCATTCATCTTCATTTGTTCAAATTTCAATCTATATGTCTGAATTTTGGCATCTTTTACTTTCTCATTTCCTTCATAATGACTAATAAATTTATCCCACATCTATTTGAAATATTCAAGATGAATCACCTTTACAAAATCAACTTCAACAAGCCCACTCAAGATAACATTCATTGTCTTTACATTGAAGCTAAATTCTAAAATATCATCTTTGGAAGCTAGCACAACAGGTTTTGTATATCCAGTCTCTACTACATCCCAAACATCAACACCCAAGGCCATAATGTATGTTCTCATTCTAACCTTCCAAAAAGAAAAAAAAATTCCATCAAACAGAGGAGGATTATTGGTTGAAGTACCTTCATGACTTGTCATGTTTAAGTTTACTGAACTACCTTTAAATAAAAGTGACCTGATCTGATACCAATTGTTAAAATTACTAAGACAAATGAGGGGGGGGTGAATCAATTGTCACTGTGCTTAAACATTTTTATTCTTGTTAAAATATTTTTACTCTTCTCCAAATGTTAATCAAGATTATGCAAGACATAAACAACAAAAATAGTAAATATCAATCACACATATTATATAAATAGAGACATATATTCATGAGGAAACCCATAAAGGGAGAAAACCTCTTTTTATTAGAATGATAAGCATTATTTTAATTTTTGCACATCATCTATCTTTGAGAACGAACTCAAAATGAGGCTACAACCTCTTCTTTAACAAGATGCAACGTGCAGAGAGAACCAACACTCAAGTTTCTCTAGCACCCACTAGAATGAAGCATATTTTCTCCTTATGATTTTCAGCACCAAATAGATGGAAGCATCTACTTCAACTTATACAAGCACCAACTTACACACAGAAAACTCTTTTTTTTCCCTAGCACCACCCTGCCACCCTGTTTTCTAGACACAACTAGATGGAAGCTACAACTCCCAGTATTCAAGCACCAACTTGAATAACAGAGGACCACAATCTTCCCTAGCACCACCCTACCACCTTGATTATAAATCTTTTCTTGAATAATACCTTACAACAATACAAATATTTCAACACTTACCACTTATTCTCTATTCTGCAATTCTTCTCCGCTTCTGTCTGTTCATGCTTGGCTCCACTTGCTATCTCTTTTATGTTTTTCAATTCTGATCTGCTTCTATCTATTCATACTTGGCTCCACTTGTTGTCTCCTTCCATCTGCTCCTTCTCTATTATTCTCATTCTCTTAGGTTCTTTTACATTCTTCTCTTTTCACCATTTATACTCTGTCCAAATTATGTTCTTCATCTTTGAATTTGTTCTCTCTCTGTTCATACTGTAATTTTCATTACATACAGTTCAACTCATTTTACATAGAAACGACAACCTCACTCTGTCACAATATTTTTCTTTTATGCATACTCTCATAATACGTTACACTACGAATCTCAAACGCCCAAGAAAAATGATTCAGTTAGTATAATTGAATATTAACTGGTCAAGGAATCGATTATGAATTGAAACATCAACCCTTCGATCAGAATGTTTATTTAATCAACGTCGTTCGATTATACACGTAGAGTATTTTTGAATTTTTAATGTGTAAATACAGTGTCGACAGATTTGAATGATTGATATCTTGTTGGAGGACGAAGTCAGAGATCAATAGTTTGAATTACATCGGGTCCTCGCGAACTATACCCACGCGAACTAGCACCGGGCACAAAATTCCTCTCCATGTGACCACTGGCTGTGATCACACACCAATCAAAAAGACACTTCGCGACTTCGCACGTTGGATATTCTATTGTGAGTCACCTCGATTATCCTAACTCTTGAAACTCTGAGGTATATCCTAGTGATGCAAGCTCCTTCCCCTATTCTCGGTTGATGTGACCAATGGCTATGACTTGGGGCCAAGCACTTCAGGACTTCGTGTTTCGCAAACTCATGAGTTAGATCTCCTCCTTTCTCCGATGTCTGAACTTCTGAACATCACTGTGTCATATCAATGGTCCACAGCCCTCTATGATCTAATGGACTAGATCTCCTCTTCTCACTTCGAAACTTCACACTTTGCGATGTCAGAAGTTAGTTTGCAATGTCAGATCAACGGTTCCTGATGTAGTTTATTTAAAACCTTTGTCTCGTGATTCCTTCTTTCCTTCTCAGCATTCTCAGTTGACATCAATGACAACACTGACATCACACCAAAAAAAGAACTTGCCAACACATTTGCTTTCCCTTCTTTTAGAAAATTTGTGATTTCTTCTAGTTCTTGGGGACTGCTTCAACCCTGAATAAATTAACGTCTCGTAGTTCATCATCTATCCATGTCATATATTTCCTTGTCTCAAGTCAGGATAGGTCATTCAGGATGACATTCATTTTTCTTGGTCGGACTCCTACTTCAAAGTAGAATTCTGGAAAGAAAAGTAGCCATCGAAATATTTTCCCTTGATGGACAGGTTTATTGATTAAATTTTTCAGTGCTTGATGGTCTGTGAAAAATGTAAAGGGATTGATGAGCAAATAGTGTCAAAATTTTTGCAGGGAAAAAAATATTTCTAGAGCTTCACATTCAGTTGTTGAACAACTACTTTATGCTTTATTTAGTTTTCAATTAGCATATTCATTCGATTGGTTGACCATGTCATCATATGGCTGGGCTAAGACCGCACCAACAAAGACACTTGAGAAATCGATATGAGCATGAAATTTTCTTGAACTGTCTCGAAATTGAAGGATGGGTGCTTCTACCAATTTTCATTATAATAGTTTGAAGGACGTGTCACATTGCTAAATCCATTGGAAACAGACCTCCTTATTTTAAGTCTCATCGATTGGGAACGTGACATTGGAGTAGTGGTGAATGATTTTTTTGTAATATCCCATGTGACTGAGAAACATTTTGATCTTTTTTGGTTGAATGGTGGTTTCAAGTTGAGGATGAGTTTAATTTTGGCCATGTAAAATTTTATCCCATCCTTGCATACAATATGGCCCAACAATATACCTATAGGCATGGAAAAGATGCATTGTTTGATGTTTAAATATAATTAGCTTTGTCGACATCCTTCTAGCATTATTATTAACTAATGGATGTGGTATTTTAGTAAGTTGTAGATATTTTTGTCATCGAAATATAAGACCATTGTTTTATAAATATATTCCTTAAATGCCTTTACCTCTATCCTTAAGAAGACTACCAAGAGATATTTTAGACCAAACTATTCTTGAAATGATCTGAATTCATAGATAACTGTAGTTTTTTCTTGATCTTCCTTAGCTATAGGTAATTGGTTGTATCCGTAGAAACCGTCGGTGAACAAGTAACATTGATGTCATGCGACCTCATTGATAATATCATCAGTAAATGGTGTCGAGAATGGCTTGGTCATTGTTAGTTTATTTAGTCATCGAAAGTCGACACAAATTCTCAGTTTGTTTGGGTCATGCTTCTTCAGTTGCACAACCATGGGTATTTCCTATTCTGACTTGTTAATTAGATATATAATTCTAGCATCAAGCATTTCTTCAATTTATTTATGGATGATGGGTTTGTATTTGTGTGCTAGATTATATGGTTGTTTTTTAACAGGCTTGGTTCCAGGGATTAGTTTCATTTTCATTTCACCCATCTCTTATACCAATCCTTTGATATCTTTGTATTGATGTGCGAAGGCATCTTGATATTCCTTTAACAGGTCAACTATTTCTATGGTTTTCTTATCAGACCAATAGTCACCTATTCTAGCCATTTTTTTATCAATCAACTATTGAAATCTCAAATTTCTTGGTTTAATTTCCACATCCATACATTCAGGCACTTTTGATTAATTTAACTGTCATTCTCCTTCTATAACTTGATTATAAATCAATGTAAAGTCCAATTTTTTTGTATCATGTTTCTCTTCCTTTTTTTCCTTGGTGATGAAGTAGATTGTTTTTACGTGATTTTGTACTCTTGGAAAAGTTTTCTTCCATCGAAAGCTTTGTCCTGGAAAAATTATGTTTTCCATGTCTATTCAATGAGCTATGATCTTACTTGAATTGTGTGTCAAGTTGCAAGTCTAAGTCGAGCCCATATTGACTTTAGTTTTTCCTTTTTATGAGTTTGTTGGGGACTTGGTTGTTCTAAGAAATTTTTAATCTCTCTTGCTGCTTAGTTCAATAGTTTTTCTTCAAGTCTGAATTCAAAGTCTTTAAGGAATTTAATTTTTATTTCATTCTACTTGAATGTATGTCCACATGCTTCCTCAATTTTATACCATTTATGGGGTATGTCATCCAATGTGTTTGGAAACATGTGAGCTCATACCCTTTCGTCTCTTTAGCCTTCTTTCTTCCAGTCCTTCTCACATTGGTGAATGTGATCGACTGGCATGAAATCAGGTTTGAACCTCGAGATGTCAATATTGGCTGATAGTCTTTTCGCACCAAACATTTATACAAAGTAAAGTGTAGCAGTATTCTATGTATGTAGTCGAGGTGCATGTGTCTCCAACCATCGGGCTGCTTGGTCTGTAAATGATTCGACTAGAGTTTTCACTCTTCCATGTTCCCCAACTGACTTAGAAACTTCCTCGACATGCACTGATGGAGATTTCCTTTCACTGAATTGCATAGATTACTTTGTGTGTGAGTGTGTCGTAATTAGTGTTGGTGTCTTCTTGAGATTTATTTTAGCCACAATAGATATTTCTTGTACCGAGAAGCATGATTTGGATCATCGTATTGATATTGCTTCTATCGACCAACACTCTTTTTCTTGTGATTTGTAGTTTTCCATTTGCCAATTGTATAGTTTTGTATCTGTGTTTTTGCCTATTGAAAATGGATACCCAAGTAATATTTCTCCTTCTCTATTGGGTTCTATGTTATCCTTCTTCTCATTCATGACTTGGTATAGTCGACGAGTTTCAGGTGCTTCATCCCATGTCTCAACCCATGATTTTCCTTCCTTTAGACCAAGTTAAATTATGATTTTTATGCCACTTCCTTTTAACTTTATTCTATCTCTTTCATGAGAGATTGTGGCCCTCATGTTCTGGCCCTAGGGTTGTCCAACTAATTTTGGGTAGGTGGGGATGCCTTTGAACGGGTTGATTACTTCAAAGTCAACTCTTATCGGGATTCCCATAATAGATGTTATTACACTTTTCAGTGTACCAATTCGCCCAATAAACCTTTGATCTCCTAAATTCAAGAAATTCATTGTAGGATGTAGAGGTGGCTTCCCAATTCAAACCCATGTTTCTCTAGGAAGAATATTTACTTGGCACCCGAAGTCGACTACGACTTGTTTGATCAATTGTTTGTCTATTTCGAGGTCGACATGAGGGTCAAATTCGTTTGTTTATGCTTCTTGTGATAATTGGTGCAAACTTTTGATTGGTATTTGTTCTTTTTCATATTCCCTCAAGATGCTCAATAGATTAATCAATCAAATGAATGACTTTTTCTCTTTTAGTAGTTGGAGGAATTCATCTAGCACAGTTCTAAGATGTTCTCATGTATTCCCTTGTAGGTTTTTTCTTGGTCCATGTGTCTTAAGAATTTCATTGCTTCCTACATTAGTTTTTTTCATGTTCTGGGTTGGGATATGTAGTTTCACCACCCTTCTGTCGATTTGGTGGTTCTCCAAAAATGTCCTCACCAGCTCCTGAGTGTGTTATATATGGAGGTCTTCAAATTCAAAATGTCATGTTTCGTCATTGTATGTAAGAGATTTACATTTCTTTTGTTCATCACTTTTTGAGTACTATTGGACATTCTTCGAGTGAGTGGTCTCCCACTCCACAACTATTACAAAACTTGAGATCATTTATGTTTTTTATTGAACAATTTGCACTAATGTGGTTGTCCTTCTAACAATGTTCAAATAGTAATATCTTACTCGACCTAATCCTCTACCTAAGTTTCCTCGTCCTCCTCGTCCATGGACTTGGCATCCTCCTCAACCTCAACTTCTATGTCCATTTCCACCTTGGTCAATTTTCTATGTGTGATATAGTGAGTGATTTTTTGTTCAATTTTTTCCATTCAACTAAAATTCTTGAGTCAAGTGATTATTATTCTTGCATATGTGACACCACTTTGCGTGCATATTTCTCAAGTTGTGTGGGTAGACCTTCATAGAGTGATTTGTCACCCCTTTACATATATCTCAAAATGTTTCAATATGAATTCAATGGACTGTAGGGTCTAGTGCATCATTGATCTAGAATATATTTGCAGAATGAAATGAATACAAATTATTATAAAAATATGTTTAACATAGAATAACTGATATACAGTAAAACTAGTTTGTACTCAATAAGGAAATAAGCTCAAACTATAAAATGCAGCGGAAACAAGCTTGCTAGAATGGTGGTGGATTGTCTCTTAGAAGAGATGTGATCGTTGTGCTCATTCGCAAGAAGATTATTACAATGAGGCTCTAAAGGCATTTTTACAATAAATAGGAATGTCAAAAACCCTAGACATCCAAAAAACCTAACTGTAGGAAATGAAGCGCCAAAATTCATGTGGGCCCCGTTTGGGTAAGTTAGTACATCAACTTCCCGGGGTCATAATTTTTGTATACGATCTCAATTTTAGGTGCATGATAGCCCGCTGGAAAGGTCTATCCGAGGAATACACATTTTGTTGCTATTATCGTACTCCCAGACAATTTCTCCTGGGTTATGCTTGATTTATTTCAATGTTTTAGCCTCCAGGTGACTGATCTCTTATGTGTTAAATAATTTGAGGAAATTTTGTTTTATTTCTAACTTCAAGAAACGTTGATTGTCTGTGTAGTTCATTAACCAGGTAATGGATCGAGCTCGAAGTGTAGCACCAAATTGTGTCATTTGTCTATCTTCATTTGTTATTTTGGTTTTTGTCTATGTCGTTTGGGATCCTCATCTCCTTCATAGATTGGAATGTAGTTGATCTCCATTGTAAGCTTCATAGATTTCTTTCTATTTGGGAATATTTTGAGGATTTGTGTCGAAGTCAACTGGGAATTCAAGTTGTTTCTTTGATTCAAAGTCAGAATATTCGACTCGACCAATATCTTCTGTTGTCGGTCTTCATGCTGGATGTATTCAATTGATAATTGTGCATGTTCTTTTCTTGTACTTGGGACATATGTCTGACAATGTTTGTTTATATACTCAACTAATCGCCCTCTATAGGGTTGCGTTGATTCGTTGTCATTGTCTATTGAATTTGTATCTTCAAATAAAAGATTTAGTAGGGGGGAAAAGTTTGTGAGGTATCTTTCATGAAGTAATATATATTTTGGTCGATTTTCTTGTGCTTCAATGAGCACTGTATCTCTTAATTGACCAACATTTTATGTTCGACACCACACCCTTGGTGAATTCATATCCACGTGAAAATTATTTAGCAGAGGAAGTCTATAATATTCGGGCTAGGACTTCTTGTAGGATAAATTTGAACTGCATGTCTTGAATAGTCGATCTCCATATCAACTTGGTAGTTTGCTTGTTCGGCGCCACCGACTACCATGATCAACTACAAGAATTTCCTCCTCTCAGGAACCATCAGGTTGCTCTCAAGGGCTACTCCAATGATCTTCCATTCCTGGATAGGTTTTCTTTGATATTTTAAGGGATCACTCTCGTTTCACAACTCTTCTCACCTCTTAGGTATCTTGTCCTGTTCTTGTTTTTGTATATCCGTTGAAGGTTTGTCGGTCTGTTTTCGACATTTAAACTTCGCACTTGAATTAATTATCTTCCTCTTGACTTTTGAAATTTTTGACTTGGGTGTGCTTTGACTTCGATTTCGACTTTATACCATCTCACAAATCATCTAACCCCCAACGTCGGCCTGACTTACTCATGGTCGATGGTGTTTGTCATTTATTTTATTCTCATTTCTGATAAATTGTGAAGGATAGAGAAATGCAGAGAGAAAAGAATAGTATATTCAAATGTATGAAGAAGTACAGAACTCAGAAGATCACTCTTACAATGTAAGATGGTTGAGCTATAT